>VZSZ01011708.1:0-52293 GCA_013398815.1 Ibidorhyncha struthersii
CTTCTTCCCTTGCCTGATTTCTTTCTCTTTGGGATGCCAAATGTGATCCAGTATTTTCCATTAGACAGAAAAAGCTTCTTTAGAGTAATAGTCTGATACTGTCAAGCAGCAAGCAAATAGGGTTTGGTGGTTTTTTTTCTCTGACATAATTATCTGTAGGGTTAACATAGTATTTCTGCGACTAGTTAACTGATTAACCAATGGATTTCTTTTCTAGTGAAGCTATTTGAAGTCATTGAAACTGAAAAAACTCTCTATTTAATAATGGAATATGCAAGTGGGGGTAAGTACTTCTCTGCTGCGTTGACATGTGTAACCAAATTGCCATGTGGGAGAAAGCACTTGTTTTCTTTCAAGTTTTTTCTTTTTCAGGAGATGTTAATGTTACAATAGTGTAAAATCTTAAGCGAAATCTTTTAATATTCTCTGGGACTTCTTTGGGCAACATAATTACTTAAAACTTTTAAAACCAGCCTTTGAACTTACTGCAACTTAATATTTGCTTTGTTTTCACAACTCAAATTTAATGGGGATCTTTATTTGACCGTCAATTGTTCCTGTCCGTAACAAATGCCAGCCTTTTCAATTTATCATATTTGGCTCCCTACCTCTGGTGTCCTATTGTATAATTTGGTACAAACATGTTCAGATGAAACATTTTCTTTAACTGTTGCTTTCAAAAGCATGAGTACTGCAACTTCTGTTTTTTAGATGTTGATGACATTTACCGTATCTTTATAGCAGACCTCCTACTGTCAAGAGTTGTTAAGCTTAGCCTTATGCCATTTTAGGAGAACTTAAACATTTATTCCTGATTGCAGAGGGAAGGGAAAAAGCACGCATCATGCAATGTCAAATATTTTCACCAGAGCTAGAGTTAAGGTGTTGGGGCTTAAGTTACTCCTTGCTGGCTAAAACCTAATAGTACTCGGTTTGTCAATGTGACCCTTTAGCATCAGCAGCTGGGAATCTCAGAGTTGAGGCTCTTCTTTAGTTTTGGGAAGGAGATACAAAGACTTCTTCTCAGAGAAAATCAGCATTGAATTCTGACTCTGATGTTAGATTAGGTGAAGTTTAACGAATTGCTATAAATCAGCTAATGATTCCCTACCTGCCTGTGTTTTCTTCTAGCAGCTCCCTAAATGCTCAGCCAAGATTTGTTTAAGCAGAAACAAAATTGGTAAAATATCGCTAAAATATTGGCTAGTGCAGGTGTTTGTGGAGGCACCTCTGTGCTGTTTGGTGGTACTAGACTTAAAAGTGAAGTCCTATTGCCATCTAGTGATTAGCTTCTAGGAGGTAGAAGGGCCAGCGGTTCTCTAAAGCAGTGATGATCTTTCTTAGGGTAATGGAGAGATACATACTGTGCTGGTCTAAAAGACCGTGAGCAGTACACTTTGCACCTGCGCTGTTGTGGAGACAGGAATGGCTGGTAGTCTCAGTGGCAGGCATCAATTTCCCCTCTTTTATCAAGATACTGGTCCCACATGAACTCTGTGGCTGCACGATGAAAGAAACTATTGCGACAGCTGCAACACTTTGCATAAATTGGGGATAAATCTTTCTCTGGTGTCATTTTCCCTGAACTGTGAAGAAGTGTTCAGGTTTGTTCTTTCAAGGTTTTTGAAGAAACAGCTGTGAAATACAGCTGAGAGAGTTATCTGAGTTGAGTATTAAATAACACAATACAGAGGCAAGTAAGGCTATTTTGTAGAAAACCCTGACATTCCCTCAGATTGCTCAGTTGTTGCTTTTCATGCTGTATGACTCTGGGGTTTTTTATTCAAATTTGGTGGAGTTGCTCCTTTTCAAAAAATAAATGTGAAGTTACTAAGCTCTTCCCTTGTGAGGTGGCTATGTACAAAACAGTTTCTTGCTTAGTAGAAAATATTTAGATGTTTGATCCACTTCTAAAGTTTTTATTATTTTGCATATTAGCTAGGAAGTTTTAAAACTGTGTTTGTAGGAGTTCTTATGTGTACAACTATTGGGTTTTAGTAAAGAAAATCTCCCATGCTGTGACAAACATGTCAATGTTTCATGGGCCAGCTGACTGTGTCGAAAGCTCAAACATTATAGTCTGTATTGATGTGCTATTAAATGACTGGATTGATTAAATGGGGGGAAAAAAACCCAACCCAAAACACAATTAGTACTGCTTTAGTAGTCTTCTTTAGTTATCCACAGCCATACAACGCTGGGCTTGTTCCGGAGTAATTCTTCTCAATATGTGAAGCTTTTTTACTGGGTCAAAAGAAACCCTTGTCAGGAAGCCTGAAGTACATGGGTACATGTCATCTTTATTTACAAAACAAGAGTAGGCTGCTCAGTTTCTATCATAAATAATTGGAAGGAAATGTTTTTTTTTGTCTATATCCAGTCACTCATTAAGTCTTACTATTTTCTTGCCTAAAGATGACCACGTAGTAAATTGCATAGCAGTTGTGCCTTGTTCTCTTGAGCTAACCTGTAATCATAAACTTGAAGTACAATCATTCCAGTGAAGTTGCTGCAGGCAACTGCTGGAGAGGAATCTCTAGATTCTGAAATTGGCATTAATGTATCTCATCATTGAATTGTAGGGGAAGTGTTTGACTATCTGGTTGCACATGGAAGAATGAAGGAAAAGGAGGCAAGAGCTAAATTTAGACAGGTATGTATAACATTCCTATACATCAGCTCCTGCCTCGCTCCCTTGTTTTTAATGCTGAAATGAGTAAAACGGCTGTCCTTTGCATTTGACTTCTAGCAGTGTTAAGCATGTTGTGGACTTGTAGCCCCAAGTGAGAGAAAACTTGGGTTACAGTAGTACTTCAAAGGGGTTGTTAGTCCATTCAGTGGTGCTAGTTTCCTTAGTGCTGTGTACCAGGGTGTCCAGGAGTGCCAGAACACAGTGACTGATTTGCAAGTGTATTCCATTCCAAAATTCATTTCCTCTGGGCTGATTTCATGTATCCTTAGTTCAGCTGGTCTGTAACCTTTTGGAAGTTATTCAAATATAATAGATTACAAACAGGCCAGTTTCTAAACACAGGCAGTGCGTGTAGCAGGTATCTGTTCATATCCATCCACTTACGTGAAAAGATGCAGTTTAATAGTTGTTCTGAAAAGTCACAGAAAAGTAATTTCTAGGCTTGTTGGTTTGATTTATTTATGATGTATAAACTAGCCCTGCAAAGATGTTGGCATTTCATTGATCTGTAAAAAGCATTTCCATTTGACAGTAAAGCAGTATTGAACATAACCAAATATTTTTTTCATAACTAATTAAAATCCAAATCTCTGCTCTTGTAGCATCTGGTTTCATTTGCAGATCTGACTGGTCTGCTATACTTTGTTTTCTGCTCTTGTGCAGAAATTTGTAAATGCATACCTTTGGTCACTTGGATAACCTAGAAAATGTTGTGAGAAGTAATACATATCAAAACTATGCTCCTGCTTAATGACACTTTAAAATAATGAATAGGGACAAGAGTGTTTTATTGAATGATATGTAGGGATTTTAAGCTGGTGAATTGTGGCAATGACATGACAGTTTCACTGTTGGAAGGGGAGGCTCTGATAGCTTCACTTCTTAAGCGTAGCCACACAAAAGTAGAAGAAATTTGATACAATATATGAGACTTGCAGGAAGTTAACTAATGACTTTCACAAAGTGCCTTGTAAAGAAAACTTTTACACTTCTCTAGTGTGGGTAGTGTGACTGAAAGGAACAATTTGGGAACTAGGAAACTGTGCCACAACTGTTTTGCTCCCTCTGTCTCCAATAGTAAGAACTGTGAAAGCAATATAAGCAATAAGCTCAAAAGTAGCAATGAAAGTAAGGAAAAATAGAAACTTATTTAACCCAACATAAGGAGGCAACAAAAGCATTTCTGTGAAATCCTTGTTGCTTTGTTTTTTCTCATCTTGTTAAATCTTGTGTTTACCCTCTTTAATCTTTTGCAAAAAAAAACCAACCAAACAAACAAAACAACACAAAAAAGCAGCTGCAGAATTCATATCCCCAGAAGAGATTTGTAATTACTGGAGTTATACAGCATGATAGTAAGGAGAATTTTTCTTCCTCTTCAACAAAATCTTACATGTCTTTTTAAAGCTGCTTCCCTCCCTTTCGTATTCTGGCAGGTAGAGATCTTTCCTTTGTGATTGAGGGTTTCTGGTATGTGTTTCTGTGTTGTGTTGGAGTGGATGTGATGGGTTGTGGAGCAGGCGTTCAGACTTCAGCGGTCTCTTCTAAATCCCAGACTGTTGCCTTGCTCTTTGTCATGTCACTTAAAGAGCTTCAGAGTAACTTGGGAGTATTTGCTGTTCTCTCTCAGATGTGAATGTTGAAAACTTCTGCTAGTGTAGTTCTCTGCTCTTTGTCCTCAGTTTCTTTTATCAGTTGTGTGGAAAAAGATCTTGCAGAAATTCCATTGAAATTGCACATTTGTTCAACAATTAACTTTTTTTTTTTTTAAAAAAAACAATTTGACTCCCCTTTAAGTGAAAACTTGTGGAAACAGGTCAAACATGTTTTACAAGTACACTTAGTGCTTAATTCTATGGGATAATGTGAGTGGTTCAGGATACGCGTAACTTCATTTTTCAAAAACAAATGGGAAGGGAGAGAATGATAGTTACCTGCTGAGCAGGCTATTTGACCCATCGAGAGTTGATTTTATGTACTTCAGATTCTCAGCTTGATTCTTCTTTTTTTTTTTTTTTTTTTTTTTTTTTTTTTTTTTTGTACTTTGGTAGACTAAATGCTGTTTGTAAAGACAGATATATAGATGGCCTTACTTGAATCCACTGAAATACACAGAAGTATGTTTTCAGTTTCTTATAAGTCTTGTCTCCCGGCACAGGCAGCTGTGCTCTGTCCTCCCTCAGCAGCTGACTTCCCAGCTACTGAGCTCTACAGTTTTAGAGGACCTTGATCTCAAAGATAGAAGGCTCTTGAGAGCTTCAAAAGCATGACCGCCTGGGGAAAAAAGAGAGAGAACCTTAGTTTATAACTTGAGGAGAGAAACTACAGCATGAGCGTATTGAACTTTGCTAGAGAGAAGAGCATGTGCGCAGGACAGGAGTCAGGAAACTTTGATCAGAGCTTGGTGTTTATTAGACACTAGCACTCTGACTGTGGGACAGTGTCAAAGGAAGTTAGATCTTGCTGGCTTTACAGGTCATAAAACTATTCATTTCACCTTACTGTAGTCCCAAAATAGCTTCATATAGCTTTTAGCCATTGTTGGAGGGAGAATGCTCTCTGTAGACCTTTTATCGGATTCCATCCAGCTGTTCTTATGTTAGATAGGGACTCATGACATAATAGGGATTTATTTTTTTTTAATTCACTAACTAGTTTAACAGACGATGACTCTTTAAACTGAAGAACCACTTGTGCCGTGGTATTCAGCTTAGTTCTTACAATAAGTTGTATTATATCTTGTATTCAGATCATGTTTCTTCTTTCAGTAGATGTGATTTCAGTATCGGACACTTGTGTTTTATCTGAGGAGGCACTTCCTCTCTAGCAGGCAAAGAGCAGAATTTGGTAATTCTCCCATCTTTGCTTGTTATTTTTTTTTTCTATTTTGTTATGCATACCTAAGGTTTTTAGCAGGAAAAAAGAATGTAAAAGACAGTGATCATGTTGCTCCAGTCACCCTTGAGAAGGAACACAGGGGAGGGTGCAAACACTAAAAATACAGCCATGCTCTGCTTTTCTCCATTTCAAGCTCCTTTTGTGCAGCCACGTGTGAGAAATTGTAATCCAGAACGTTTTGCATTCTTAACGTCAACTTGTTTTTCTTTCCCCATTACAGGCTTCCAAGCAGTTCTGGTTCAATCTTGCAATCCTTTTACCATAGAAAAATGTACCTATGTGGATAAGAATTAATGCAAAAATGGGAAGCCAAGACTCAGGGCAGGGGATCTCCCAAAATCCATGTGTATTACTTTCCTCTCTTCCTTTACTGCAGCCATTTAGATCTGGCCTCCTTCAGTCTTCCCACTGTTTCCCTGCAGAAGTTATCTAGAATTTTTAATGCTGGTAGATGTTAGAAAAGATCTTGAAAAATAAAAAAAAACACAAAATACATCTTACTCATATGTTCCAGTGAAACTAAACACTCGTGGCAGTGTGGAAAGGACCTTAAGAAGTCATTTATCTATCCTTTTGTCATTTAATCCTTATGAAGAATGGTTTGTCTGCCTAGAGATAACTTGTTCTAACTTGTTCTTTAAAACCTATGATTATACAGATTTTTTAAATCCCTCCCAAGAAATGTATTTCAGTGCTGCAATTGTTACCTCTAGCAAAAAGGTCTGGTGTTCCTTCCCCTCCTCTCCCCACCTGCGAAGTGTCGGCAGATTTCTCACGCTCAAGCAGGTTGGGGGTGAGGGTGCTGTCAATGGAAACAGCAATAGAGGGTGGAAGACAAGGGACTCAATCCAGTGCAGCCATGCTTTGTGCTATTTTTCATTCAGTTTTGACTGCTGTTCTTTAATTATTAACGTCATACATGTTATTTCCTTTCCGTTTTGATTGGACTCACTTCTGCAGTCTCTGTGTTATCCTGTTGTAATGCGAAGTAATTCAAAAGCATCTCCAAAGGAAACTACTGATTGATCATCTGCTAGACCTTCTGCTCTTACGTAGTCAGAGTAAAAGCAGTTCAGGAGCGAATGGTATAGTGCTGTGTCTCTGCAGTCCTGAATAAAGCTTGAGGTGTTTGTAATGCTGTCAGCCTTGGAAGCTGCTGCAGACTGACCTTGTGACTGGCACTGATAATGATAGCAGAGAGGAAAGGAAGGAAAACCACAAGGATGGTACAAATGATGGCGTGGGAGAACTTTGGCAGTTTCAGTAACTGTAAAAAGCTGAACTCGGAGTCTGAAATAGTGAGCCAATATATAAAGGAATAAGCAAAAACAGAAGGAAAGTGTAGGGATTGGAAATACTTCAACTTTTCTTAGACTGCATGGTTTCTAAGGTGGAATTTTGCACCTGCGTGATTCAATAATACAGGGGTACAAAGATCATAACATTGGTGCTGAAGTTTCGAGTGCAAAATTGACTGGTAGGTCAGTTCTTTGACATACCAAGAACCTTACTTTCACCTACTCTAAATACTGGGTGAGAGAACCATTGGTTCTTACTGGTACAGGAGGATCCTTACGCTAAGCTGGGTGGTCTGATCGAGAGTTATTTTTTTGTAACAGTAATGATACCTCATCCTTCCATGTTGGAATCTTCTTAATCTTGAACAAAGAACAGAAATACATTTATTTAAGTGTAGTTATTACAGTATATTATTTTTACATGCAATTCCACTTATTTTAATAAGTCATAACATCTGCCTCAATTCTGACCACGTATGCATGACAAAAAAATGTATTTTATCACATTTGTGATCATGTAACAGTAAGACTTTATCCAGCTTTTCCATACATGTAGAGTTCTGCAGCAGTGCTTATGACTAAAGCAATGTACTAGGACACTGTACTGTGTAAATAGCTTATATAGTTTGCTATACAAAGCAGGGAAAATTTAATGATATTTGGAAATTATGATGGAAGAAATTATTCCATTACACTTGAAAGACATAGAAAGTTTTTTCCTTTGAGCTTGCTACTCTTGTACAGTATACAAAATACAATAACCCATATGTACTTAGACAGCAGACGTCTGTCAGATGCAAAGTTGCTTCTCACTGCATAAGTTTTGACAAACAAGCTGTTTCCCAGTAGTTTCTGCAGTAGCTAAGCCTGTTTCTTACACTTTTCTCTTCATGCTGCGATACGAAAAATCACCTTTGGAGAGAGACTGGAAAACTTCAGTCTAGAGGGAAAGCTTTTATAGCTATATACAGTATTGGAATGGAAATACTTCAGTAACCTTTCTGAAAGTCATTGCTTCTACTGGTCTATAATTAGCCACACAGGAAAAACAAAATCCTCTTTCAAGTATAGTAGAAACTAGAGAGATCAAATAACAAACAGCTAAGTTATTTAGCAGCTTTTCCCCAAATACACTGGTCACTGTAGTAGTTGGTTATGTAGCTCTGGGTGGATAAGTACATGTCATCTTTAGTAATGAATGTTGAGCTTTTTGATTAAAACTTCTGTTTCTTTGAGATGTGACTTATATAATTGGGCTTGTTTTCTATCCAGATAGTATCTGCAGTGCAGTATTGCCATCAAAAGCATATTGTTCATAGAGATCTCAAGGTGAGTAGGAAAAAGTGTGTGAAGTGCTTGTGTCATCTTCTGTACCTGTGGCTGTGATCTTTATTGTGATGATAAAATGTAGTGTATATTAAACTTTCTGATTTATTTACTATTTTTGCATGTGTTATAGCTAGTCTTGAGGAATGTTTATAGTATAGAACTAATCTGAAGTAGGAGGAAGAGGATTTGTAAGACTTAAGTACAGAAATTTAATGGCTGCTGAAAGATAGCCTCTCACCCTGTGGTCAGATTCAAATCTGATGCAAGTCAGTGTTAGCTGAGAGATCTTAAAAAAAAAAAAAAAAAAGGTAGTTTCATAGAGGTATGATGGGTTTTGGTCTTGAGCAGAATCAATTACCAATTTTGGTGATGAAACTGAGGCATGGCTTCTTCATACCTTGGCATGAAATGGTATATCCCTTCTTTAAACTGTGCCTTTTAAATTAATCATGTTGCCACGTAACTTTTTCAACATATCATAACTTTGTAACTTAAAAAAAAAAAAACAAAAAACAACAACAACAAAAAAAACCCAAACTAACAAAAAAAAACAACCAAAACCCCGAAAACAACAACAACAACAAAAAAAAACACCACACTTGAAAAAAGTTGGAAGGTTTTATGTATTACTAACATTTTGTAAGAACGCCATGTAGAGTACGGATAGTGAGACTATATCTTGTTTTCATCTTAATAGATCAAAAATGTAAGTTACAATAGAATCATAGAATAGTTTGGGTTGAAAGGGATCTTTAAAGGTCATTTAGTCTATCCCACACACTCAGGATTCGTTTCTGTGGAGAAAACAGATAGATGGTAATAACAGTTTCCAGGTAGCGTAACAGCTCCCATAGTTTGAAGCCATTGTACAGAAACTTTTAAAATAGGGAATATATGAGTGATAGACTAAAGCATACCTAAAGACCTCGCAAGGAAGGGAATGATAACAGATATTTCAGCTTTTTGCCTTTAAGAATGAGTAAAAAAAAGACAATAGCATTTTAAATCAAGTATTTTAAGTTAATCTTACCAACCATTCTTTCTCTTCCAGGCTGAAAATCTATTGCTAGATGCAGATATGAACATTAAAATAGCTGACTTTGGTTTTAGCAATGAGTTTACAGTCGGAAATAAACTGGACACCTTTTGTGGCAGCCCACCGTATGCTGCTCCAGAGCTCTTTCAAGGGAAAAAATATGATGGACCTGAAGTAGATGTTTGGAGTTTAGGTGTTATTCTTTACACCCTTGTGAGTGGATCTCTTCCTTTCGACGGACAGAACTTAAAGGTGTGTTTTTGTAGAACATGTTGAGCATGTTTACCTGATGTTTTAAGTGATTTGCTACTTACAGCTTACTGTCTGTTCTTCTTCTGTTACCAAGGAACTTAGAGAAAGAGTGCTAAGGGGAAAATACAGGATTCCTTTCTACATGTCCACAGACTGTGAAAACCTCCTCAAACGTTTCCTGGTGCTAAACCCAACAAAAAGAGGCACTCTAGAGGTAACGGCACAAATAAAAGTGCATCAGAAAGACAGACATTATATTTTGCACACTGTATTTTTGAGCTGTAACTTATTATTCTCGTATTGTTCCTGAATAGTTTATTTGGAGCGGGTTCAGGAGTGGAGGATTGCTGAGTAAAGCAGATGACTTTTTTTTTTTTTTTTTTTTTTTTTTGGGTTACAAGACAATTGACTTCACAGTTACTTTAAAAGTGACCATGAGACTACACTGCATATGCCCTATAACTTTTCCTGGTGGTTACTTTGTGGATTCCTCCATTAATGGATGATTCACTAGGACATTTTCCACATTTTCAAATATGAACTGGAAGTATTGACTGCTAGGTTATGGTGTGGCTGCATTTTGTACCACCATGGAGGAGAAAGGCCAAAACAATACTGGCTTCCACAGACTTCCATAGTCAAGCCTGGACTTGCTAGACTTGTCTGAGTTGTTACACTGCTCCTGATCTGTGTTACAGCCTTTTAGCTTTCAGCTATGTGCTAGAAGCCAGCTGATTGGGAAGCAGCTTAGCTTAATGTGCATAGTTGATTCTCCTCACCAGAGCAAAATAAACCGAACTAGGTGCTGGGGCCTGTTCTGGGAAAAAAAAAATATGAGAAAAGGCCTTAGTGTTTGGTAGGGGGAGGGGGTTGTTCTTTCTATAACTCATTTTCTTTGCTGCTAAGTGTATTGTACTAAAAAAATCCTTTCTTTTATAGCAAATTATGAAGGACAGGTGGATCAATGCAGGGCATGAGGAGGATGAACTTAAACCTTTTGTTGAACCAGAACTAGACATCTCGGACCAGAAAAGAATAGGTAATTGGGTATTTTTCAGAATATGATACTGTTTGCATGATGTGGGTGGGTTTTTTTTCCTCTACCACTCTGTATTTATTTGCCATTTGGAAAAAATAACTGATCTTCTAATATCGATATTTCATCAGGATTATGTTCTCACACTTAATTGTTTTGTTTAATTCTTTAAATGTTCCATTCTTTCTCTTGAACTTAAACACTCAGCCAGCCTAAACATCAGAGCATTTTTGTTACTTACAGAATGTGTGTTTGTTTTTAGATATTATGGTAGGAATGGGATATTCTCAAGAAGAAATTCAGGAATCCCTTAGTAAAATGAAGTATGATGAAATCACAGCTACATACTTACTGCTAGGAAGGAAATCATCAGAGGTAAGTACTATTCTTACAAATGCAAAGAAACAAAGGAGTCAGAAAGTGGCCTTAGCAAAGTTAGAAGCAAAAATACAGTCCGTAACTAGAGGCATTGCGTTCCTGTACGAAAGTCCATTACACTTAAAATCACATTATTCTAATCATCAGTGTCAACTGTTGAAATGCTCCATGTTTTTTCTCACCCAGATCAGGATGAGAAAAAGAGTCAGTAAACAAGAGTCAGTAAACTCTTGTCTTTAGGCTCCCCAAAACCACCTACCTTGCTGCCAGTTACTGTCTTGTCTAGTCTAGGAGCTCAAGTGTGAATGTGCCAGCTGTAAATATTTTAAGAGAACCAAGGAGCAGGACCAATCAACCTAAAAAAGTTCTTGCCTTGTAGATTACCTTTCCATATGATACCGAGAGGTCTCAGCCTCAGTAAGCTGCTCTTAGTTCCTCTGCTGGAGGAGTTGGTGTGGTGGCTTCTGCTAAATGTATCCTCTCTTCCTGTTAAAATCTTAAGAGAACTCTGAGGAGAGAGAACAGAAAGAAGAGATGGATTTTCTTTATCTGATTGTCCTTTGAGGGAACTACAGATTCTGCCGAGTTTCACCTAAGACAGATGCACGAGAATCTAAGAGAAGTTGGAGCCTCTAAGCAACTTCCTTGCTGTCACAAAATTTCCTGTGTACCAGAGCCATCTTCCTTCTGCCTCCCTGTTAATGCTTCCATAATGTAGTGGATGTTTTAATTTGTTTTGTCTGAACTCCTTGTTTTAATATTCTCATTTGTATTATAGTTGGATGCAAGTGATTCAAGCTCCAGCAGCAATCTTTCACTTGCCAAAGTTAGGCCAAGTAGTGATCTTAATAATAGCACTGGACAATCTCCTCATCACAAAGTTCAGAGAAGCATATCTTCTAGCCAGAAACAGCGGCGGTACAGTGATCACGGTAAGCAATTCCCATTTTCAGTGCTGCAGAATATAGTGACTTCCAGTTCTGTTTGGTTTCTGAATTTGTTTCCGTCCCCCAAAAGTAAGGAGGGTGACAACTCACAGCACAGTGCTTAAATAATTTACTGAATAACTTTTTTTTTTTTTTTAAATCAGTTTTGTTACAAAGCCTTAAAAAACGTCTTCTAGAAGGCGGCTGAATACACCAACTTAATTCTCTTATTCTGCCTTGTGTCATCCCTTGCATTCCTGACTATGCTGGGAAAGTCTTGTTACAGAAAGTGAAGAGAATGTTGCAACCCCCTTTTTTCATGAAAAGCACAGCACTCCTCCCCCATGCTCTTGTGTGTCTGTTCCGCTTTTGTTTTCTTTTGACACTAGTAGGTCAGCTTGTGTCTAAAACTTGAAGAAATGTCAGTTTGCCAATATTTCTTGTTTCCTGAGGGTAGTGTCACTTGATTGTCCTGCAGGAATTAAATTTCTAAAGATTAGTGACTCAGACAAACTTGAAACTCTTCTGCTTAATGAGTGTGCAGGATAGTAGCTTAGAATTTTCGAAGTATCTTAAACATCTTCCTGCCCAGACACTAACTCATAAAAGGAGTCTCTGTTTAGGTCAAGTACATTCAGAGGTTGCTTTCCTTGGGGCGTCTCCTGGGATGATGGTTATTGTGTTTTGTGATGCTTTTTAATGTATTTTTTTATATATGTATGTTTATATATATTTTTTTATACATGTGTATATGCATACACTTCTCGATTAATTCTTATTAGAACACTAACTACAAAGGTGATGTATCTTGAGACAGTAGAAAACACAATCCTGACATCTCCCCAGGTTTTTCCCAGTGTCCAGGAACCTATTAAAGCAGCAGAGAGCTTGGGACTGTTGAAGTGGCTGCTTCATTCTCAGGTGTTCTGGCACTCCTGGGGAGGCTGGTGACAAATGGCCCCTGCTTCTGGGCTGTTGCAGGAATGCAGTCCGATGGTCGTTAGTGCTGCTGGTGGTCCAGGGTTGTGTCACCAAGTACTGGTCTCAAGACCCCAATTTTATCACAAATTGGCTTGAACAGCATGTGGCAGCTTTGTGCTAATGAAAGATCCTCTGATTTGAATGAGAGTCAGTTACTTCTTAAGTGTCTTTAAGATGGTTCTAAAGGTTTTTCCCTACCAAGCCAAACCAGTGCCAGTACTCAAACATCAGAACACTCCATTAAATTTGTAATTCTTTCATGGAAATCAAGTAATATAATCACCTAATTAATTCAGATAATTGTCTGTTATTATGGCCCTCCTCTCCTTAGCAAGGTAAAAAGAAGAAAATTGTGTATCTTTGAATTATAATATAAGGGGAAGCCTTACTAGAGTTGATTTGAATATCAAATCTGTCAGATTTTATTACAAAATGGGGAGACTGGCTTCAGGGTGTCTGTGTGGCGTCGTTGCCTGCCTCCTGTCCCCCCCACCCTTAAAGAGGAAAAAAAACATGTTTGGAAAGTGTTTTGTTTTTCACAATACTGTCTTCTGAAACGTGCGTATTTCAGTAATTTAAATAATCACCTTTTTCCAAATCTGATTCCTAGTGTTAATTATTTTGATTCTTACGTGTGAGTGCATTTCCATTGTAGTGAAAAATAGCTACTGAACTTCTGAGAAGAAAAATCCTTTTCCTGTTCTTTTTCCTTGTGTTTTAAGCTGGACCATCCATCCCCTCAGTAGTGGCATATCCCAAAAGAAGCCAGACTAGTACTACAGACAGTGACCTCAAAGAGGAAGGAATTCAGTCAAGAAAATCCAGCAGTAGTGCTGTTGCAGGAAGAGGAATTGCACCAGCTAGTCCGATGCTTGGAAATGCCAGCAATCCCAATAAGGCTGATATTCCTGAACGTAAGAAAAGTTCAGCTGTTCCTAGTGTAAGTAAAAATGCTTACTTATCAAAACCAGGGGTGAAAAAGTGTTAAACCTGTGATTTATCACTGGTGCTGATTTTACTTTTCTTTCATCAAGAGTAAATGTAGGTATCTCATACTGTTGCCTTTTTTCCCCGCCTGCATCAGTCAGCTACTCAAGTTACCTCTTAATATTCCTGAAGTAGTTAGTAGGTATTAATGATTATCACTAGTAGCAGTTGGTCAACAGACATAATTTAGGTATTAAAAAATCATTTAAAAAAAAAAAAAAGAGAAAAGAAACAGAATCCAAAGGCTTTCCCCTGAAATTTCCTATGAGTTATTTCTGATAGCAGCAGCTACTCTTCTGTGGCCTCTGTACAGAAGAATGAAATCTCTATTTTTATTATCCTGTTTTATAGTTTTGCGTGTACAAGAAGCTACCTAATCTTTATTCTCAAACAGACTATTCCAAGTCATAGTTATGTATATTAAGATTATTGAAGAAATATAGCTCTAAAAACTGTTGAAAGGTGTGTTTCAACCTGTGTTTAAAAGCAGTGTGCCTGGCTTTTGTCCTCATGGGCTTCCCCCACCTGCCCCTAAACCTCAACAACAACAAAAAAAACACACTAAGGTGCATAACTAGTGAATTTACAGGGTTGAGCAGTAGGCAGGGTACCAAAAGAAAAAAATCCTTTGTTTGGTTTGGCTTTAACTTGTATGCTCTGTGGTGCCTCCCTCTGAGGCAAAGTTGGAAATCTGTTTTCACGTAATAACTCTTGAGTCTTGTAGCATTTCATTTCTAAACTTTGGAATTTTGTATTGAAGAACTTCCTTCTTTTCAGAAGAAATAACTTCCCAGTTCTTTATTCAACTTGCAATGGAGTGTTTTGGGTTTTTTTTAATAAATTTATCCCACAAAGCTCATATTTGGTCATATACTCAGCACCATTACTTACAACAAATAAGAACAAAACTTCCTGAGCTCACAGCTTTTTGACAATCTGAAGCGAAAGAAGAAAAATAAGATTTGTCTTATTTTTTTGGCTCTGTATTGTCAGTTGGCTCAGTGGCTGATAGTGACTTGGCTGAAGGATTTCAGCCAAAGAGATTCCTTGGAAAGACACATCTTCTACTGTAACAGCTGTTATTCATAAATGTGAACAAAAGCTCATGATTTTGGGGGACCCTCTTCTGATTTTTGTGGTCCCCTGCCCTTTCCCTTGGTTTTTGATCAGTCCAGAAACCATTCAGATTTTATTTCTTCTTACATGACAGTTTTTAGCTGCTGAGTCTCAAAATGGTAGGAAAATCAAATCAGTTTTGTCCTACATTGGACTTCTCTAAGTATCATGTCGTGCCTTATTCAAGAACTTTGCATCACAATTACAACATGTTTTATGTTTAGTACCTTTAGTGTTTTGATCTGTTATTCTACACTACTCCAAATCCTGGAGATTTATTCCAGTAGTCTTACTGCAAATTTCTTACTATGGCAGCTGAAAGAAAATTTGAGCTCATAACCATAGGATACTTCTGTCTTCTGATTCAGTGTGCAACTGAGCTTTTACAAGCAGTGGTACAAGGTGGTGAACATGGAGTCAGACTTGTGATGTCACTCAGTTAATTAGTGATTAATTAATTAGTTTAAAATTGTCTCTGTTTATAGCTCTTTTTGTCAGACTGTGCAAACTCTTTTATTTCTCCCCACCCCCGGGCTAGAGAGTCTTTTGCATTCTGGCTGTTGGGGGTGGAGGGAAGCACTGACTTTTTACACAATTCCTGGAACTGATTAGGGAGTTTTATTTCTTACAGTATTGGCATGCATCTAGAAGGAAAAAAAAGATATTGTAGTTACCATATTTGTCCTGAAGTTGAAAAAGGTAAAAAGTTTGAGGTAGAGAGAGTCTGTGTGTTCACTGAGCACTTAAGTCCTAGAATCGGTAATATGATGAGAAAATCACTGAAGCAACAGAAAAATACTGTTTATAAACAATTATTACTTTTGACAGATACAGTGAAAGTAGTAGAACTGGTCCTCGCTGGAGACCCTTAGCCAGTTGTGTGCTGCTCTTATTAGAAAGCAAAGCTTACAAGCATGCACTTGAGGATAAGAGTTGTGCTTGTAGAGCAGATAGCTAAGTCTGGGGTTGGAGTAAGAGGTTCCAAGCTGTACTTGTGAAGTTGACAGTGTTTAAACTCTTGCAAGCTGAATAGTTCTGCAGGCTGAACAAATGCACATCAAAAAGCTTCAGGTTCATCAGGTAAATACCAAATTAATAATGAGAACGTGCTACAGGGGTTGCATAGTTAGCAGCAACTACTAACTTCTTGGTTTAATAACTCCTTGTTTAATACTCACAGCTCTGGATTTTTCCTCAATGCTTGTAATAAGGCTGCCCCAGAGCCCTTAGTGTAGCTTTAAGAAAACTGGAAGAGGAGAGCAGATTGGGTGTTTGTAAAATCGTTTTGGACCAGAAAACATACTAGTGCTCTTAAGTAAATAGATTGGTTCATTATTGTAAGTCAGAAGCTGATTATCTGAAAGTGTTTCATCAGTCCTCGCCTTGGTGTCTCTTCATGTGAAAACAGCCTGCCTTAGCAGTGGGCACAAGACTTGGTAGGAAAGAGGACTCTGTACCACACGTTCATCCTTTGTGCTGTGATTGGACCTTGTGCATATGCTCTCAACATGGGCTTTTGCAGTGTCAACACCTCTTGCAAAGAAGGCAGATGGTGCCAAAAGGATGAACTTATGCAGCTTAGCCTAACCCTAGGGGTTGTCATTCCATCGGGGAGTGTGGTTGACACCAGTTCCAGGCTTCCTGTGCTGTGCACCTGTGCAACTTAGTCATGTCCAAACATTAATAGTCTGTAGATTGGCTGAACAAAAAAGTCGTAGCTGAAGAGCTTCCTTGATGAATTGTGAACGGTCATATGCTAAAAAGTGTAAAGGCCCCAATATCAAGACAGTATTCTTGCTAAAACTGAAATTTGAAATGCTTAAATCTCCTCTCATGACCTCTGAAACCTGAGCCAAACAGAAAAAAATGTATACAGATCCTTCTGTCTTTGCGTTCCAGAAAGAGCTGGGAAGGGGCATCTTTAGAGTCCTCTGATTCCAGATATGAATACCAAAACTTGTCCACTCCCAAACCTGAAAATGCAAAGTCTTTAAAGTTTGATCCAGCACAGAGATTGCTGTCTTGTCTTTCTAGATGTGCAACATCACAGTACGTTTTAATGTTATGTGGTGGTTTCTCCAGGGAAACAAGTATTTAATGTTTGAAGGGAGCAGGTGGAAAGAAGTAAGCCACCCATTATTGTGCATATTTCCCACCAGAAAAAGTCAAATATTGTAGGTGCTTCATTCTCTAATATGTTCAGGAACACAGAACAAAATTACATGCAAATATTAATATGCAGTACTTCAGCGTACTATTGGTTTGCGAGGGCTTCACAAAGTGTCTTGCACAGCGTGACCTCTCAAGAACATATAAACAAAACTTCTCATTAGGTGCACAGTTTCATTACTGCCAAGTTTAGTGAAGAGAGGGGAGTTTGCACAATGACAAATGTCAGAGGAAAGTATAAGAATCAATAGGTTATTTTAAATGAATGAACAGATTTGAAGGCAAGGGGACATGTAAGGAATAAAGTACAAGGAAAGGGCCAGGAGAACCTCTGCTGATGCTTGGCACATGCCTGTCCCTAAGGAATATCCAGTGAAGAATACTTGAGAACCCTTGAGACAACTACATACTTCTTATGATTTAATTAATAGTTCTGCGAATCTAAAATACTCTTGATACTCTTTGTACTTTTTAACACCAGGAGGTCACGCAGTTCACTTCTCATTTTTATTTGTACATTCATGTGAAGATGTGTAATAGGCCAGCAGTCTTTTAAACAGACAAGATGGCTTCATTGTTAAGTGTGCAGCTCAGGGTTTGAGTTGCTTGAGACTCCCTGTACAGCAAATATTTTGCCTTAAGGCACTGGTGAAGCTTTTGCTGGTTATTGAGAATACTCCACTTTAACAGTTTTATTTCAGGTTCGGAGACAAAAAAGGTTTGGCTACTCTCCTTTTGTGCTTGAACTTTTTTTTTCCTTTATCCTTTTAATCCTTCTTCCCGTGATTCTCTCTGTGACCATTTGTGTGAAACCTTTTCTTAATGCTATTTTAAAAATCCGTTGAATTTCCCTTGTCTATCATAGCAGTAATTCTTCAAAGAGCTCCAAAAGGTTAGTTGAGCATGAAGTCCCCTGCCTGATTCTTAGTGGCCATCCTTACTCAACATGTGCTTATCCAGGTGCTGACCAGTCATTCCCTTAAGCTAGCCTCCTCCAAGACTTTCCCCAGCAGTGATGTTTAAAGTTAATAGCCTATTTTGCTTCCTGCTTTGCCCCGTGATCCTTTTCTTTAAAGACAATTTTTAAAGGTTGTTTCCAGTTTCCAACCATATGCAGTTTCCTGTGTTATGTTCTTGGGGTGGGGAGTAAAAATGTAAGGCTTGCCGGCTTTTACTTCCTCTACAACCTGGGGGTGCATGTTTATCTGGACCACCATGCTTTTCCTACAGTAATTGCATCTAACGTTTTATAATTCTGTTATCTGTGAATTACCTAGCTTCTCAGTCGTTCCTGGAAAATTGACCGCCAACTTGGGCATATCTCCACCCTCTTTCTCTGTAAAGACAGAGGCAAAGTAATTCTATTTCTTTTCTCCCCTCTAAAGTAAGGTCTGTAGTTTAAGTTCCCCTGGTTCTCTTGTCCTCAATGTATTATGCTTGTATTTAAATGTATGTTTTGAAAAATGTCTTATTAAAATTCTCTGCAATTTGTGTCTTTAATTTCAGTTATTCTTCCCTTTTTTAAAAACTTGCCTAGTGTTTTATAGTATTTTAATATTTAAAAATTCTTGTTTACCTTCCCACTGAATTTTACCACGCTTGTTTCTTAAGTCTTTGCTTTTCCTATCTTGCTTAAGGGTATGATTTTAACTTAAAGGAAAATTCTACAATCTACAAGTGGTAAAGTATTTCAAAAATAGGCTATAAAGACGTAGGCTATCCAGATGTAGGTGAATGCTATACATACTGAGAATTTGTAATCCAGAACGTTGGTAATTAAAAACTTTAAGCGATAATAATTTTGAGCCATCAACATGAAATACAAGAACAACTTGTTAGAATTATTTTTTCTGATTGCATTATTCCTTAACAATACTTGGATGTGTTTGTGTATTACCTTACTGAATTATTGTAAGTTTTAGAACTGTGTAGAACTAGCATGAAGTAAAACAGTCTTCAATCATGTGTTGACTTAACCCCAGAAAAGCCTTTTGTGGGGAATAACAAGCCTATGTTTTTTAATTGTAGAATAATACCGCCCCTGGAGCAATGACACGGCGCAACACATATGTTTGTAGTGAAAGAACCACTGCTGATAGGCATTCAGTGATACAAAATGGCAAGGAGAACAGGTATATGAAATGTTTTCCTATGGTGTATGTCCCTTGTCTTCACATTTCCAAAAGATTATAATGCCTGATTTAAAAAAAACAGTAATATTCTAGTGTAATTCTTAATGAAAGGTGAGTACAGATCTTTGGTTATGGAGCACCTGTAAGTATATTGGGGCTTTTTTCTATGCTTAATTCATACAGTCTTCATACTTAGAATCTAAAAGGAAGATCCTAATTCCTGGTTAAATACATGTCATATTTGTACAGCCTTCATCTTAAATCAGTTGTTAACTCCTGTGGCATGGCCAAACAACGTATGCTTGAAGAAGAGGCTTGTTCAGTGTCAAATTAAAAAGTCCATCTCTCTTGGGCCATTATCTTTTTACATTTCACTCTGAACTGTGCTTTGTTGGGATTATTTGGAATACCATTTTTTCTACAAAGTCTCAGGGAGAAATCAGTTTTTCTGAGCAAAGATGAAACGCTGATAGGCCATTGTCTTGGACTAAAAAACATTCCTTACTGATACGCTTGTAGTTTGCTTCCCGTTATTTACAGAGCTCATCTTCAGAAGGGAAGCGCTAGTACCTCCAAATTCTGAGTTGAAAACAGTCAGAGAAATAACATCTTTCCTCTTACTTTACTGAATGAAAGCCTGACTGGAGCATGCAATGGAATTGGAGTTAACCAGTTCAGGTGTTGACACTATAGCCATATCTAGTGCCATCCTTCCCCATCTACCAAAGACTGAGGAGAGCTGTCGAAAATAAATATAATAGTGAATGTAGGCATTAGGTATAGAGTAACACTTTCGAAGAATACCACCAAATTTCCTGGCTGGCTGAGGTGTTTTAAGTTCCAACCAACTGTTTTTTCACAGAATTTTACTGGTCTCAAAAGCTGGTAACAATTAAATAGTTGACTGTTGCCAGGAGAGTGCCCAGATAGCTAGTACTTAATAAAAATGCTTAAGCTTGGAGGAATGCGTACCTCTCTCCTACTCTTTCCAATTTTTTCCACCCCTTCCTAATCTTATGATAGATTGTAAAGGGTGGAAAGAAATTACTTTTCTAGCTCGTGTTGAAGTTGGTGAAAGATCTGCCATTTTTTGCACAGAATTTTCCCCCTTCCTTTCAGCAGTTCATAAGGAAGAGTGGTGAAGTTGTGATGTTGAATGGAAAGTCTCTCTGTCTTTTGTTTGACCCCTGGAGCCTAGGGATAAAGAACATGATTTTGACCCTGTCTCTTCCTCCTAGCTTTCTGCAAACTGAAAGTGATTAAGGAAAAAGTCAAGTATAAGGTTGAAGAGTGCCAAAAGTCTAGCTGGCCAGCTGGGCCTGCAGTCAACTGTCTTGTGAAGTACAGCACAGCTATTTGGTACTGTCTCTTAGTGTGTCTGTCTCAGCCTTCATTGATTAGTCCTTGTTCATGTTGCCAAGTTTGTTTAGATTAAAGCTCACCGTTCTTTCTTTGATTTGATATGTTAATAGCTTTTTTCTTTCCAAACTCTCTGAAAAAAATGAACCTTTCTGTCCAAAATAGTTTTAATCAGACTTGATTACTTGGTTTCTTGGTTTAATAACATTTTTCTCCATATTTGAACCAATATGTTTGCAATATCTTGTCTACAATTTCTGTATTATATTTTTTAAAACATTATTAGGTATTGTTTACTAGGAATGCTTGGGATTCAGATGTCCCCATAATTTAGGAGTAACTTCATATTCCTTTTGAAGTTGTTACTATATTTTTTCCCCAACTTTGAGTTTCTCAGCAAACTGCTGTCTTTCTGGTTTGTCACATACAGGCATTATATTAACTCTGTTTTATATCCATAATTGGTTATCCTTATGTAACTTGCCTTTTATTGTCAGTATGGTATCCAAACATCATTTGCTTCTCCTGCAAACTTTAGTCCTATTTGGGTCATTTGAAATGTCTAGGCATTTATATTTTCATTGTCAGGAAAAAAAATCTTCATAGCTTTTTATCGCGTAATTTTGATTACTACTTTCATTATCCTTTATAGAGTGTTAAAACAAGAAAAGATAATGAGAATGCATTGCTAATTGTTCTACAGCTGGAGACTTCTCATTGTCTGAAATGCTTCAGCGCTAAACTGCACTTTCATTTTGGCACTGTTTCAGAATTACTGTGTTTTGGCACAGAATTCAGAATTTACATCTGAATATATTTTTTTTGCTGTAACTGGGCAAAGGCTTGACTGATCACATGAAATGCAGGGACCTTTAATGCAGGCTAAACAAACATGGCTGTTGATGGGACTGGCTCTTCAGAACGAATTCTGCCTGCCTTCAGGTGTTTCTGTAGTATCCCTAATATTGTTGTCCTCTCATCTTGGCAGAAAGTAACTTTAGAAACTTGTAATGGTTTTTCTTTTGTGACACAAGATCTGAAGTAGAACCTGGGCTTTATATAAACCCAAGGTTTTGTTAAAAATGCTTTCTGTGCTTTTGAAATGTCTATTGGTGGCAAATGTTAGAGGCAGGAGTAATTACTATAAATGATTTGTTACAGATTGGATTTTAGATTTTCCACAGCCAGTCACGCACTGACTGTGACTCAGTGAAAACTTGGGAGACTTGCCTTAAAAGGCAGGATGTGTGCATTCTAAGTCTCTGTTCTTTCTGTTGAGAAAGTGTTCAAATGTTCCTGGCCTGTTTTTATCTTGCACGTTGAATTCTGAGAAGGCACCATTCCTGAAGGTATGGAAACTTTGAAGAATTGATAGTCAGCTAGTTGACTTGATGTTGGAGAAAGCAGTCTTGAAGACCCCATGCCAGACTGGTAGAAGCAAAGGGTTTTTAGGTCACACATCCCTACTTCAACACATTGTGTGGCTGACACAGGCATTCTGCTGGGGATGACTCTGTTGGCTTTCTTCCAAAGCCTGAGCATTAATTAACGCGCTTGGGGACTCATGAAACACTTGTCATAATGATAGGCAATTGCTTTAAATTATTTGTAACAAAATTATTTACAACAGCCTTAGATTTTTAATAAGCCTTGGCTCTAATTGGTGAATGTTAGCTCGCTGTTTCTGGGTTCCCAGGCTAGTAATCCAAGGAAGCTGATTTCTAGCAAAGTTTCAGAGGAGGAAATATAAATGCTTTAGTATGTGCTCTGGTACTTTATTGATACCTTTTAACTATCACATCTTTGGAGGCAGGTGACTGAATAAAACTTGAGTCTAACATGTTGTAAAACTAGATTCTTTCTCCTTTATCTTTTGCGACACATTGAGAGGAAAGGAGCTAGAAGTGCTGGAGAGGCTAGTGACCAATTATTTGGGAATTACTTGACTTTGGAGTATTGCTTTTGAGATGAACGCTCATTTCCTTACAACTTCTTAATACCCTGGGGTAATGTAAAAGCTGGGCTGTGTTGCAGGCTTCATTGTAGTAGTGGTTGTAGTTGGCATCCTGCTGGATTCAGCGTTGTGAAGTGATGCATGCATGATTCGGATGGAGTTTTCTAGATTCCGAAAAGTTAAAAACAAAACAAAAAGTAGTAAATTTTCCTAAGCATTTTAGCCAGCAGTTCTGATGTCTGAGCTGTGAGCTGTTTTCTTCTAGTGTTTTGAGAGCTAAGCCCGAGAAGTGGGTCAGCTGATACTTGTAGCTGGACTGGCATTCTCCTCTCTGAAGTCTGACATACCAGAATGAGATAACAGGACTTGAAGTTCACTATGTGTTACTATGAAATAACCTGGAAGTGAACATGCAGTGTCATGAAACTGACACTGACAACTACCAGTTTCTTAAACTCAGACAGAACTTCTGAATTACAATTGCCTTACTTTTAAAGCAAACTTAAGATGAATGATACATGGTGCATTAGCCTGGAAGGCCTGATGCACATTGTGGCCTCTCAGTTTTCTTCTGTCCTTATCGTTACTAGATAATGTGAAGGCTGCAAAGAGTGTTTTGGCACAAAGAAAGAAGATTTCATACACCTATTTTAACATATTATACAGCTGGCAGCTACTGGCCATTCTGCTAAGACAGCATTGTAGACCTTCTTTCAAAGCCAAAATGGTAATTTGGAGAATTTAAGGTTTGTGGCCAAGCAATATGAGATGCTCTTCAACAATCGTACCTCTCTCTTTAGAGAACACCGAGCGTTATGCATTGCCTCCTACATGTACAGGTTGACTAATGTTAGCCTTTTTGTTTGGGCCTCTCTGGACTTGTTAAAGATCATAACATTACTGGTTTTGATTGTGCCTGTGAAGTCCCTCGGTTATCAGATGTAGCTCAAGATTTGACAGCTTACCTGACTTATATTGATTTCTTTTAACACGGATACATTCTGAAAACAAAGTAATGGAGCTACTATCAGTCTTTTGGAAAGTGCAGTTGATGGGGTTTTTTAATGCATTTTTTAATGTTAAGACCAATACGAATTACATCAGTGCTTTATACTAGTGCTTTGGCACAGAACACTGAGTTATTCAGGTTCTGTGTGTCAAGGAGGGTATCACTGGAAACTAATGCTAATGGTAAGAGAATGATCACTTCATAGATATCAAGTGCTATAGTATGGATGCTTTTTAAGGGGAGCGTAGGGTAGTTACTGCTATTTATGTAGAAGAGGGCTGTTAGAGTTCATGTTCTTTGATAAATCAGTTAATAGAAGGAAAAGTTTGCTTTTTTTCTATGCAGTAGTTTGTTGTTGGTCCATCATGCTCTTCTTTCTGCCTCTGCCTGAACCCAAACCCCCTCACAGCCTGACAGAAATGTTCGCTTACGCAGCTAGCCCTGCTTCAGTTTGTACTACATCCTTCTCCAGTGTTCGGCTGCGACATCAGAAGTCGATGTCCATGTCAGCCTCTGTGCACACGAAGATGATGTTGCCTCCAATAGACAATGGCGCAGATAACTTCAGGCCTATGTAAGAACCTGAAATCGTTGTGAAACTAACTTATACCCACTGCTTCTTAACTTTGTGCTGTGGAATTTTAGTCCTAGATTGTTCTAGTATATATTGCCCACAAGATGTGTGTTTCCTCATTTTTTTAGTCTTGTTTACATTTGTCTTGTGGTGTGTCAGGCTGTCTGTGACATAATCCTGCAATAATGACCCTTAATTTTTTTCCTAGTGTTAGGAGTATTGGACATTCCCTATTGTCAGAGTTTGTGGGAGACTTTTTAACTGTGTATCCTGAAGGACTTCGCTGCTGGGAGCGGTTCATTTGTAGAGAACTTTGTGTAGGATACTTTCAAATTAGTGAGATTGTCAAAGATGTATATATAGAACATGGAGGGAGAGACACTAAAGTTACCTATTGCTTCTCTTTCCTGGGAGGAAACTTTGTTCATCTATTCTTTTATCAGGCTTCTCAGTGAAACATTGAACGCCTAGATTATCTGGTCTTTTCCAGGATACTCCTGTTGCATTTTTCTGCCTATGTGGGTTTCTGTTTCGGCAGCCTTTTAATCCTAACTTCTTACAAGTTTTGATTCCATACAGTGCTGTAATAATGTTGATATTTCCAACCCTGGCCTATATAAAAGTGTCTGCTTATGCTTTACTGTAGAGCGTAGCGTTTTGTGTTTCCTGCAGAACTGTAGTGCTTCTGTAAAGAAGTTCTAGCGTTGTTTTTTGTTTTCTGCTCTAGCACTATTCCCGATCAGAGAACTCCTGTTGCTTCAACTCACAGCATTAGCAGTGCAACCACACCTGATCGTATTCGTTTCCCCAGAGGAACAGCTAGTCGGAGCACTTTCCACGGCCAGCTCAGAGAGCGACGTACTGCTACCTACAATGGACCGCCAGCCTCTCCCAGTCTGTCCCATGAAGCAACACCACTCTCACAGACTCGAACCAGGGGTTCCACTAATCTATTTAGTAAACTAACTTCAAAACTAACAAGAAGGTAAGCTTCTTAAAATGGTACTGCAGCGTTTCCTTTTTATCGGGTAGTAGACATACCTAGTAGTTCGTTGCTTAGGTTGTTTTGTCCACATTTTCTGATTAATGGCTTAACAATTTCTGCAACTTAAGATGCACTGGCTTATGGTTTGTTTTTTTTTTTTTTAGTTCTTTTCGGTTACAGATGCCATTTGTTTCAAGCAGTTGAATCAAATGGGATAAGAAGTGAGACAGCTTTGTCTGTGCTGTTTCTTCTGTGCTCGTCATCCTCATGTCTGAGGTACAGATGCTGCAGAGCTGAAATATTTCAGCCCAGTTCAAAAGCTGCTCACTGCGACTGTGTGGTCTGTCAGTTAACAGCATAAACTAGGATCCCAGTCTTGATATTGAATGTAGCATTAGAAGGTCAGGTTGTGTTTCCCAATCACTTAGACTATTAATATTTCAAGAATAATCTTGCTGGCAACACACAAATAGGGCACAGGTGAAAGGGTAGGGGCAGGACACAAAAGCTTCTTTTGGCCGTAGTGCTAGCATAGGTCATCTTAAAATAATGGCAGTACTATGGTTTCAGTCTAGGCAGGAGTCTAGTCAAACCTAGAAAAACTTACTCCTTTTTTGACCTTTAGTTCATGTGAAGATTCTGGTTTTGGTGTGAAGGTGTACTGGTCTAGCCGAAGCCTAGCTTAAGCAGGTGTTCTTCCTGCACTAACAGTTTTTATTCTAATTGGACTTCTAGTTTCAAATCTATGTGTGATTTAAATTAATTCCTACAAACCCTAAAATTGAAACACGCTTCTTTTCCTTCTGTATTTAAAACTTGTCGGTTCACATACCACGTACTTCAGACCACTCTGATATCCACAACTTGTGTTTGCAGAAGTGAGGGTTTGTTTATCTTTGCCTTAAGATAACCTCTGTGCTTTTGTACCCTCCTCATCACGTGAAATTTTTTTTGGAATATATCATTCTGATCTTGGCCCGCTTGCTTTTGTTTTGGGCTTATGTCACATCAGCACCAAGCTGTTTCCTTCCTGTCTGTTCGGTGACTACGCATGCCTCCATCTCAACATCCTCTTCGTAGTCTCCCATTCCTAAAAAATAATGCTAAGCCAAACTCCAGTTTTTCGCTGCTGGACAATTTAAATTCAGAGAGTGACTTTCTTTTGAAATGTATTAGTTATTTTTGTGAAAAAAGAAAACATGACAGCTTAGCCTTTGGTAAATGTCTTACCCTGCTCAGCTCTCTGTCAGCTAATGCTTCCCTGGGAAGTACGTCTCTTTCTTCTTTTTCTGTTGAGAGAGAGAGAGAAGATTAATTTGATTTTTTTTTTTTTTTTTAAGAATTAAGTCATCTGCTTTTTGTCAAGTGAAGTCTTAATCAAACACATCCTTTTGGCACATCTTTCTTTCTGTACTTTTGTTTGTAATATCCTTACTTAATTTTCCATCTGACATTCCAAATGTGGACACTCAAACTGTGAACATGCAAGCTTTTCACTTGTGCTGCTGGAACATACAATTTATCATTGTGTGTCACTCAGTCGTTTAGGCAGCATTCAAGCTTCTATCATTACCTCCAAGTTTCAACTTTTGCAGTGCAGTGTGGTTTCCTTAACGAAATTTTTCCCCACTGCTTTTGACAATAGTTTAAATTCCATCTGGGCTTGATTAAATAATGTACAATTGTAACACAATAGCGCTGTTACAGATGGTTAAGTTTGCACTTGGAGGACCTCTTATGGTTGGGGATCTGTTATACTAGGTGCTGTACAAACTGCTGAGGAGGTAGATAGTCCCATCAAAGGACAAGGTTATGTTTCTTCTCTTTAAATAAATTTAAAAATAAAAACCTCAAAACCTGTTAATTTATTCTAGCATTATCTATGGGGGATCAGAGTCCTTTTGATTTAGTAAGTAATTATGTTCTGGTGTAGGCAATTGTCACAGCTTCTGCCACTAAATTAACTAAATATTTAAGGCAGTTTTTGGAACAACATGGCTGACCTAACGTTATGAAGGAAGGAAGAAACCTAACTCTGAAGATACTCAAGATCTAATTATGGTAGATTTTTGCTCTGTATTTGAAATACGTGAAGAAAATCCAAACATCTTTTTATGTGACCTTGCAGATTATGAGTTGTAAAGTGTTTTGACACTGGTACGTATTTTAATTCATAATAACTACTGGTGGCACATTTCCCAGAAAAATTGTTTGGAAGTAGTAATGCTCAGAGTTTGACTCTTCAGACCCTAAATCAACTGCCTATTCTCAGAATGTGTTGAAGTGTAATTTCATTGTGCGTTTTAATTGAGATCTTTTTGCATGTTTCGCTCTAAATGGCTTTTTCAATTTATTTTGTACAAAACTTTTTGTTAATTATTATTTTGGCTTAATTTCTTTTAGAAACATGTCATTCAGGTTTATCAAAAGGTAGGATTCATTTATATTTAAAAAAAAAGTGGCTCTTGCAATTAACAACAGATTTGGCTTTCTAGCCTTGGTTTTCTGAAAACTAAACTTTCTGCTGAGAACTAAATACTTTCTTTCTTGAGAGGAAAGCATAGAATAAATCCATTAACTCATGATGATACTTAAGAATCTGTGGCACCTGTATAACAAGATGCTACGCATGCCTTGCGAATTCTTCTTTCTTTGATAGTGTTGGTAGTACCAAAGTAATTCTGTTCTCTGTACTAATACACTTAGCATGCTTATGTTTGAAGAATGAGGTGTTTGATAACAATGATGAAAGTATAAACAAAACATAAGGTTACAAGCAAATAAAGGTAAGTGATCCCAAATTTACATTCTCTATCTCTTTGGTTTATGATATTTTATTAAAAAAAAACCCAACAGTTTGAAGTGTTGTCTGCAGTTGATAGGATAGAAAGCAAAATGAACACGGTTGTGAATCTGACCGTTTTTATGGAAGATTGAATGAAGATGCAATGGCTGCCTCTTTATTTTAAAATGGGATGTGTTTGCTGAACTGAATTGCAGCTGAAGTGCAAATAGAGCACTTCCATTACAAACAAAAAAATATAACATCTATGCAAATTTCTTAACAAAAGGGAAAAGCTCAAAAAGTCTGATTCATGTTTCAAGCCAAAAGGATTGAATTTAGTTTTACAATTTGGGAATGAATTAAGCTGCCATATCTCTTGTTAATCCACTATGACTCATGAAAGTTGGTTATACAATTTTGACCCACAGGTACATTTTCCATTCTTGTGATATTCTGTTGAGTTGTATCATATCTTGTGGCTTCATAAAGGGTGGTACTTTCAATTTCCAACTACTTACCAAGAAAAGGAGACAGGGCCAAAAATCAGACATCTGTTTTAACTTTCAAAATGCAAGGCTATGGATGTGACTGTAATTTGAAGGTTTTCATACCATTTTAAGGAAATATTTAGATTAGGGAGACCTGAGATTGGTACATAGCTACTTAAATTTGCGTTTATTTTGTACAGTCCGAGCCTAAAGGTACTGCCCCCATTAAGTGAGTAAATTCCACGCCACAGTAATGATAATCAGGGCTCTTCCAAACATGACTCTGTTTAGAACTGGTGTTGGTTGGGTTGGCTGGCATTGTCACAGCTGACTTGAGAAAAGGAACATGCACAAACTGTTAGTTAGGGAAGGGAACCATTCAACACAGTGTACAGATGAAACTGAGCAGTGACGGTAGTTCGAACCCCTCGTGCATTGTGAGCTGTGGGGTACATACCACTTTGTCTCTCTGGAATCACGTTGCCTTTAAAACAAAGGATTGTGACTGTACAACCTGCAAAAATGGGTGCATGTAAGTTTGTTACTCTGCTGCTCTGAAGACAGATGGAAAATGCTAATATGAGTAAAGTTTTAAACTGGAAGGTTGCTGTTCAAATTTGAGACTTAAAGTAATTTTTTAATTTTTTTTTGTATAATTTTTTCCTTGACTTGGTGCCAGGAACCTTAGACTACTGTGGAAATAGCTGCTGCAGCTTCCACTGCAGATTTGCAGAGCCTTACATCACCTACACAGGACCAGACTGTGCTTTTAAAATTCTATTTTAAGTGTNCATTGTCTTTGATACTGAAAGAACTATTACAACCCAATACCACATATATATAGTACTGCAACATCATTTTGGGGAGCTGAACAAAAGTAGATAATCAGTTACTTCTTTTTTAACTACTGAGTTCTAATATTGTACTTGGTACACAGAGGTATAAAATACATATATATCTCTTATACCACGCCCTGTCCTTGCCGATCTGCATATTGTGGAAATCTAGCTTTTTTTCTGACAGCAAAAATCACTTTAAATGTTCTGGATTTTATTGCAGCATCTTTTCTCCATTCCATAAATTGATCTTATTTGAGCGTCTTTCACTTTTTGCTGGTTTTCCTTATCTTTTTCAGCAGTTTTCTTTGTGTTTATTTGGATTTTTAACACCGTTTACAAAGATGTAAAGAACAGAAAACACAGCATAACTCAGGACAGATGTATGGGAACATTCTTTTTTTTAAAGCCTTCCACAAACCATAAAGGAGATAATGTATAGGCATTGCATGACAGATGAGAACATAACTCTTCTATATATTTGTTCCATTCTCAAGACCAAGAAGCGTTTTGGTCCCTAAAATTAATTTATGTAAAAATACAAGCAAAAGCAGAAAATTTAGAACATAAACTAGGAATTTGCGGTTCCCACAGAAGTGAAGATTGTATTAGCAGTGAAGGGGGCCTCAGGGCTGCATCCGACTTCCAGACCCACTGAAACAATACTGGCAGGACAGTAAGTGACTGTTCCCAAAGTACCAGTGCTGGGCTGTAGAACTGGACCACAACCATGTCCTTCGTGAAGGAACAAGCATCTAGAGAGACAGGCACAGCTCTCCAGAATTTGGCACGATGGCTGTATTTGAGGGTGTGTATCACCGAATGCAGTTCCTTGTGCTAAATGAATGGAACACTGATGCATTGAAAAACTGGACAAAGTAAGGATTTTCTAAGAGGCTTCCATGAAAGCAAGTTTATTATTTCAGTGTGGCAGGTATTTTGTAAATAATGACCTTACTTAGATTTAGAGTACAGTAGTTTAGAAGTTTGGTTTCATTTCAACCTAAAAAGGATCTGAAAACATCATTAGGGATTTTTCCTCCCAGACTTTTTGGGACAGATTCCAATAACATTAAGACTATCCATTGTTGGGGAGGCTGGTTATGCTCCCGTTTTCTACAACCTCTGGTAAGTTTAAAAATAAATATATAAATAAATCCATAAATGCTTGCAGCTTTTAACAAAGCTGTTGTCTTCCACTTCATAGGAACACAGTAGGCACCTTAAAGTTCAAGTTCTCTCAATTTTTTAGTTGAGCACTGTCTTCAGACTTGTTGCTTGCTTTGCCCAGTAAAACGAGCCTTTTGCAGACCATCTGAAAGGTGTGGGTTTGTTCTGCAGGGTTGTCCTAAAGGATGAGTTCATGGACTGCTGTATGTGCAGACCTTAGAAATCTTTTTCCACCTTCTTCTGTATCCACCATAGTAAAGCAGCACATGATATTAATCTGCCTACTAAAATGATCATCAGTGCTGTTGACATTTTAAACTCTTACCATAGGTTTCAGAAATACGACATCAAGTATTGATTGCAGTGAGGTACTTGGGAGATTGGGAGGGCTGCAGTCTCCGAGTCAGCCCTCCTGTGTTACTGAGGGGAACAATTTTTCCCCTCTTTCTTTTTAAGTTGAATTTTAAAAATTGTATAAAAAATTGTGCTACGATGAAAATTATCACCATTAAAAACACGCTGTGAAGCACTAGAATTAGTTGAGTACTTTCAGTTGTTTTCTTCTTACTATCTTCCTTGTCCTTTTTGTTTGGGACAGCTTTAGTCAATCGAAACATTTCCTAGCAGAGACCCTGTCTTGCTGTGTGCTGTGCAGTACCTCAGAGAGCAGGGTTTGGGTCGGATGTTGTGATCAATAGCTCATAGCCAAGTCATGTACCACTTTAACTGAAATTCTATTGGAATAGCAGTGTGAGGCTGCACAGAATCATGTTACAAGCCCGTTCCTTCACTGCAACCCTCAAAAGGAGGGAAAGGAGGAAATGAAGCCTTGTAACACCCCACACACTCTGATATAAATACCGCTGTACGTCAAAAAATAAGCTTACTGTCTTACATTCCTATCCCTAGACACCTGATAACCAAACTGCTTTAATAATTTACGTTATTCAGTGAAGCCATGTACTAGCTTAGAGTAGGCTTGATAAGAGTCCTACAAAGATAGCTTCACTGCCTGCAGGATTAATACTGAGACACAGAACTGTGATACTGCAATAAAGGGAAGGCAGAAGGAGGTGACTTTCCCCCTTAATTATACTTGATACTGGGCTTTTAAACAATGGTGGAGATCAGCAACATAGCTTTAATCAATTCAAGAAGACAGAAAGCTTACTCAGATGTTGAAGATGCGTCAGTGTGGGAATTAATAGGGTTGCCACACTACAGCTTGAGAAGTTTTGGATTTACCTCACAGTCTCTCTTAAAAGGTATATGCATCTTGTTGTTTTGCTTTAAGGTATTTGTGGTATTGTTTAAACACCTAGTGCCTCAGATTTGATGTGCTTGCAGACACACAGGGTGACCAGACTTGTCTGTAAATAGGGTATTTTTTCACGTATATGTTGTATTACCAGATAAAACTTTAAAATATAATTAGCCTAAAAATAACTGGGAGTTATTTCTCTTTTAGGAGGTACTTACTAAAAAATGTGATAGCTTGAATACAGTTTGTAACTTCAGTTTAACATTTTCTGCTTTTAGAAGTTGGAACTATATTCAGTAAGTTCTACAGTATTAATATATAAACATACATTGTAAAAAATCAGTTACACTCTTTTTAAAACTGCAGTTTATAGACTTCCATTTGGTTTGACAATGTTATATTCTGAATTTGGTCTAACCTACAAAGTTCTTTACATCTTTGTTGCTTTGTATTTTAACACACCTTTGGTATGATTGCAGTATCTTTTAGCAGCTGCTCAGATATTGTATATTGCAGTGTAAGATTTGTCTTCTTTTTCCCACTTCCTTTTGCTTCTGCATTCTTTTCAATGAGGCTCCCGACTGAATATGAGAGGAACGGGAGATTTGAGGGCTCAAGGTGAGGGTAAAATTTTTGTTTAAAATGTTACTTAGGTGAGTTTGAACCTTTCTCCCCTTGATTATGTGGCATAGTGGCTTCAGGCAGCAGCTTTTGTTTTGTGTAAGGCTTTGAAACTAAATAAAGAAGCATTTCTGTCTGCAAAACATCTATTAAAGCACTGACTGACTTGGTTCTGAACTTTCATCTTTCCTGTTGCCTTTTCCCTTGTGTGTTTTTTGCATTTTAGTTGTTGTAATTTGCTGTTGTCTTGTAGATGTGTAGGTAAGTGGTCTCTAGTGAGGCTGCAAACGTGTGGGATAATCACTGAAGGACGATAAGGTATTTCTCACCTCCAAAATCACGGATAGTTAAGCAATATTTTTCATGTTACACTCTTCTTCCAAAATCTGTATATCAAAAAATACTGTAAGTTATCAAACCTTGTGCTGGTTCTGCCAACTGTTTTCAAGTAGAAAAAGCTTTCAAAGATAAAATGAGCATTGAATAAAAGTTGGAGTTCCCCCTACCCCCTTACAGCCTTACTAAATTAAAACCTTAAAGTAAAACAAAGTACTCTTTAATTTGCTTACTGAAGTTTGCAACATCTGGCAAATCACGGAGCTGGATTTGACAGCATAATCCTATGACTCTCACAGTTACTGGAAGTCTTTGTAATAGAATGTAAAATTATGAAATAGGTTATCTTCGAGAGAGTTAGTTATTTAGTTTTGAGCCTGCTATCACTCTTTATTTAACTTTTTCATAATTGCCTTCTTAATGGTCATAGAAGGAAACCATTGTGTAACCAGAAATTCATTGCCAACTATTTTATAAGAGCAGCTTGACTTAATATTGTAAATTAAACATGAGACCTAAACTGCATGATTTGTGGTCAGTTAGGTTAGGTATTTTCAGAAAATACTTAAGCTTGACAGTCAATAGAATTAAGTTGCTTGTCCTGAGGACAAGTAAATTTGAAGGGGCAACTGACAGCGTGCAAATATTCATAAAGCAAATCTGTCATATTTTTTCCCCAGAGGTCCAAATGTAGTTCCTTATTCTTTAGCTGCGTGACCACTGATTTTAGTCGAAGTAGAAGAATCATTGCAAACTAGAAATTTCTGGAACTTTTCTTTGTCCTGTATAACTTTATTTATTCTTACCAAAGGAAAAGCTTTTTCCAATTAAAAAAAAAAAAAAAAGAAAAAAGTTGCAGACTTGGGAAATGCGGCCTCAATATTTTGTACTTTATCTCTTAAAACTGCGACAGTAATAGTAACCCTCTTATTCGCGGTCTTTACTAACAACATTGAGGAGGTGTCCAATAGCAACTTCCAACTCTCCTTCTTGCGTTCAACCTCAGAGGCACTTAGCTGCATAGCTTGTAGCTGCAAAAGATTTCATCGTTTTACCCCTATCAGTTGTTGGTATTAAACAAATTACTGACCAGCGTAGAGATGAAGTATTTCCTCCCTGTTGAAGGTAACACCAGTACCCTACAATGTGGTGGGTCTCTAGTGATCATTTCCGACACCAGTGCAGGAAGGTCAGAGTGAAACCAAACCAGCCCAGAACTGGGTGGCACATGTTGGCCCTGGGACAGTAGGTGGGTGACCCCTGGCAAGGTCCCCCAGTCCTGCTGTCCTTCCTCCTGCTTGCAGCTAACTACTGTGGGACTCCACGGGCCCCCCAGTGCTTGGTCTCTGACTGTCTGCACGGGAGGAGGTGCAGAGGAACCCCCAGGATGTTTCTGCACGGGCTCATCCCCATTGTGTATGAGTGGACACTTCCCATGGGCTGGCACTCCCACGACCTGGGCTGAGCACCTTTTTGTCACAAGTTGCTGCTATTTAAATATTCCAAAACTTGTAGCACAGAGCTGGTGTTTCAGCTGTCCACGTGGCCCAAGAACAGGGGTTTGAGCAGAACCTGCCTTAAAATCGAGTCATAGGTGATGCATGTAGTTCTACCTCTGCAAGGTCATTCCCCTTGTGCTCCTGACTCCAGTGACTTCCAGTTGTGTCACCTGTCGTACCATGCCTTCGTTTCAGCCCCAACAGCTAACGCTTTACCTTGACTGTGTGTTTGTACAGCAGCTAGGAAAGCGGGGCATTGCTCGCAGCCGGAGCCTCTAGATGCTGCTCTAATACTGGTAGTGTGCATTGCGTGTCAGTTTGCTTCACTAACATGAAACGCGGAGAAGGTAGCTGGCCCTGCTAACTAATAAATTCCTGTCTTTCAGCCGCAATGTAGCTGTGGATCAGAAGGATGAGAACAAGGAAGCCAAGCCTCGGTCGCTGCGTTTTACCTGGAGCATGAAAACCACCAGCTCCATGGATCCCAATGACATGATGAGGGAAATACGAAAGGTCCTGGATGCCAATAATTGTGACTATGAACAAAGAGAGCGTTTCTTGCTTTTCTGTGTCCATGGAGATGGACATGCGGAAAACCTTGTACAGTGGGAGATGGAGGTGTGTAAACTGCCAAGACTGTCGCTGAATGGAGTTCGCTTTAAGCGGATATCGGGAACATCCATAGCTTTTAAAAACATTGCTTCCAAAATTGCCAATGAGTTAAAGCTGTAACAAGAAAAATAGTTAAGTTGTAAATTAGTTAGCAATTTCAAGTGTTTTTGAGAATTCCGATGGAAATGTATAGAGTAACATTTAGGCAATAACTTCTGCATCCTTCTGAATAGTGATATTAAAAAAAAAAAAAGCTGCTGAGCTGGGAGGGAGAGTTGGACTTTTTTATAAGTGCACTACAGCATTAAAGTTGCCTACTATGTAAAATATTACCCCTTCTGCTTTATTTCCATTGCTCCTAAGTCTTTGACAACAAATTGAAACACAGAGTATATTCATTTAAATATGCCTCCTGTTTGTGTGGATGTGTGAATGTACAGTATGTGTGTATAATATATAAAGTATTATATGTAAACAATTCATTTACAACATCAAGATGTACCAGTACCTCTTTTTGGGCTAATTTTGGTGCTAAAAATTGAAATGGCCAAGGAGGAAACACTTGAGTTAATATTTAAAATAACCGAAGCGTTAACCAGTAAATGCAGGTTTACAGTTCACTGCTGTGTTAAGGAAAAAAATAAAGTGTGTGAAGGGTTTGGATTTACGGTTGTGAACATTATTAGTCCTGTTTTCTAAGTAGATCTCATGAGATTATTAAAAATTCACTTTTACTGAATAAATCTTGCATTATATTTTGCCCACCTATTTATTATTTAAGTCTGAATCAAATTTAAAAAACGTAGTTGATTTGTGCATTAAAATTTGGGTAAACGCTTCCATTCTTCTACTGCTAAAACTGTATCTTTGTCCTTTTGGCTTATGAGTATCGATTGCAGCTAAGAACACTTTTCTGTTGTTCCACTGTTCCTCTACAGAATGAGGCAGTCTAAAAGGATGTGCTAAATGCTGACTAGTGACTTTCTTTCAGACTGAGTTCTCCACATTAGACTAGGTCAGACTGATACAAAGCACAAAAGGACTCTCAAATAACAACCGTATTTTGATGCAAGTCGCCAAGTCCAAGTCAGTGCTGATCTGCGGTGTTGCTGCACGCGTGGTCATACTGTCCTTTCCATTCTGGGCACGCACACTATTGAAACCCAAAGTGGGAATCGAATTGACTACTGATCTCTCCTCCGTCATAAAGTCCAACTTGCTAAACTACAGCCATAGGCAGTAGCAGTTAAAACTTTTCCTTGCAGCTCTTTTCCAGCGTGCTTCCACTTGGCTCTGGTTGTATTGCTTTTGATGGCTTCGTGCCAGTTATGTCTGTAGCTTCTGCTGCGGAGGGAGTCCACTCTCATTTTTTTAATGTGCAGTGTGGAAACCCACCCTTGATGACTCTCGGATGGCCAACTAGCTTACTGTAGGATGCAAAGCTGCTCTGGGATGGTCCCCACTTCTTAACCATCGCTGTGGTGAGCCAGACTTGATTTTGCAAACTAGAACGAAGACATTTCTTCTGTGTGTTGTTTCCTACTGATACTCAGTTTATTTCATCAAGGACTTCTGTAGATAATATCTTGCATTATCTACTTGACTTTTTGTAGTAATGTTTTATGGTTATATTTCAGTGAAGCACTTAAGCATGTACTTAACATGTGCTTTAAACTGGAGCCTAAATTTGCATTTTAAATTTGCAGTGAGCTAATAGTTATTCATAGTACACAGTTCAGATTTGACCCGAGGTGAAAATGCGAAATCTTTACTATTTTGCAAATTAGTTCTTGTGATCTGTAGTCTCTGAAGGCAGCAGACTTCCCCTCTCTTTCCCTAAGCATTGATAGTGATTATGCTAGTTTAAAGGGTAATCATAGTTGTTAAATGTAGTAAATATTCCTGAATTTGCATTTTATTCTCTGTATATTCTGTATCATGCCATGGCTTGAGAACTCCAGGTGCTACCGGAGTTCAGTTGGCTTTCAGTGCTCTGCCCATGCCTGTGCTGCTTAGTATGGTTTTTCCATGAAAACTCCATTTTGTAATAGCAATAAGACATTTCAGGGCAGTTGTTGTACTTTCTCAGGTGAATGGTCACCTATCCTTTCACTTCCTATGTTTTAAGCACTCCTTCAAATGTATTTTTTTTTCACCCGGCAGTGCACTTTGTTGTCTGAACTGAAAAAGTGTTCTGATAAATGATGTAAATCTGTATTCGATGGAAGTTCCAAAAGGTTTCATATTAAATGTTTTCTGAAATACTCTCTTCCTACTTCACCTGTTAAGTATGTAATTGTTGCTAGAAAGTGCACCAGTATCATACTTTGGATATTTAAAGTTTGTACTTAAGTATTTTTCTTAAAGTGTTCTCAAAAGTTTCTTTCAGAGTAAATCTGTATTTGAGGTATTAAAAAAAAAAGAATTATTATAATCAGAAGCAGGTTTTTAACAACTTCCTTCCCAAATGCTTTATAAAATTACCAAGTCGCAAGAAATATACCCTTGTTTCTTTAGCATACCGCATGCTTACTGTTCAGGCCTCTAGGATTTGCCTGGAAAGGAGAAGTGCTTCCTTCAGATCTCCAAACCAAATATGAACCTTCTCCCGAACGCAGGCCTTTGGTTCATATTCCTTGGGGATCTGTGTAGCTTTATCAGCTCTGCTGGTGATACGACTCTGCAGAACTACAGCTGTTTTTTCTCTCCTTAGGAGACAAATTTAAAAATAATTGGAGGTCGCTGTGTGGTGAGGATGTAGCAGCAGGCTCACACATTCTGAGGTGCATGTCCGGCAACTGCGAAGTGGTTTTATGTAGTGGCGTGACTGGTGTCCTGGAACGCGTGGTCCGAATGGTGTGCTGGGGGCTGTTTGTAATGGGCTTGTGACTAAAGGTTTGCATCACCAAAACCCACCTCGTTCAGCTCTGAAGGTGTCTCTTGGTTGCTGGATCTGGAAGAGAAAAACATCTTCAAATACAGGTTGTGGGGAGCTGACTGCTTGAAATAAGTGTTTAAAGATACATACGTTTAAAAAAAAAAATCTGAACACTAAGCAGGAACAAGCGAGTTCAGATAAACTTTTTCTCATGCAAACCTTCCCTTTCTAAAACACCTCAGTCTAACTGATCTCTTTACAAGGTCTAAGGTCCTTGACCACGTTGAGAAGAAGTAGAGAGAGGTAGGTTAGAGGAACAGCTAGTCCTGCTAGTCTAAGTGTTTTGCATACTACTTTTTATTCCAGTTACAGCATCTGGTCCTATCTTTGTGGGTTCGAAGATTTATTTATTTATTTATTTATTTTTACTACAGATTTGGGCAAGGTTCACCTTTTTCTCTTGCATTACAGTGAAATTTCAAGAGCAAATACAGTGAGATACTGTATCCCAAATTTTTTTAATTGCAGCATTTTTTTGTCAAGGTAAATTAGATTATTAAAAAAAAATCTGAACTTAATATCCACACATTTATGTTAAATAAATGAAGTCAGAGGTTGAGAAGTTCTTCTAGTCATATGGAAAGATTGTAGCAGATCAGTAGGATATCCTTCCGATTCCATTAAAAGCTCAGACATACATGGGCCTTTTGGGATAATGTGTAGAGACTTTTAATCAGTCTTTCCCACAGCTGCTGCATCATACACAGTGTTGTGGATTGCACTTTAATTAGGACTGCAGCCAACCCAAAGAACCATTTTCTCTCAAGCCCTGGTGTGGAGCAGCAGGATGTACACGGCCGCTTCGAGTTAAAACCCACTTGGTGGTGCTGGTTTTGGTTCCTGGAGGGCCAGGGAACCTCCTCACTGGGTATGGGCAGAGCCCGCTGCCAAGCTGGTGTCCTTCTCTGTATTTCAGGGGTGGGGTGGCTGGGTGATCCTTGATGTGCAGTCTGGGATCAGCTGTCTGAGACCATGCATTTTCTTAGTAACCTTAAGAGAGAAATACTTAGAGAATCTCAGTGGTAGATGGTATTTCTGCTAGTGGGGGGGGNTCAATACACGTGTCTAGAAAATGGTAAATACAGTTTTGGAAAGCTGATCTCACTGCAGATTAATGTTTAATTTTAAACGTGTAGGTTTGCAATTTCTCGTATTTCCAATTGTTGATACAATCTCATTTCTATAAGTTTTCATAGAAGAGCCCTGGAGCTTTCCTGTGGAGATAGGCTCGTGTTATTACAAGTCACTGGTGCTGCCAATTAAACCCCCGATCTGACATTCTGATGAAGTGTGGTTGTAAAAATGCCACCTTTGACTGGAATTTTTCCCTCTGATAGCAGTGAATTGATCTATCAGTCAGTGGTGAAATCATTACTCCATCATTTCAGAGGAGAAACTGTTATCCATCAGGAAGGGGGCGTGAGCTTTGGATAAAAGCTCAACCTAGTGCAATTAATAAGAATTTTTTTAAAAGTTAGACTTTGTACCAAAGGCCCATCGGTGTCCTACATTACAGCAGCAGTAAATGCAGAGCGAAATCTAAGAACACAAGGCAGATAGAGTAATTGTTCTCCATGTGTGTCCTCCTTACTTCTGACAAGAGCAGGAAAAAAAGCTAAACTTTAAACTTACTCAGATAAATCGATGGTTTTCATGTTCCTGTTTCTGCTGATCTCTTCTTAATGTACTGCCAGGTACTGCCTCCAACGAAGGGGTTAGGATAAAATGAGCGAAACCGTGGAGGAGCAGTCTCTCCACCCAATGCTTCTGAAGTTGAAACAGTATGGTATTTGAAAGACCCTTAACTGATCCTTTTTAGCCTTTTAAGAATGTTTTAACCTTTGGTACAAGCAGTGGGCTCTTGTTCCAGCAATAACTGATAACAGAAGCCATGTCAATACCAATACTACAAATCCTGTAAGTATCTGTGTGCAGAAGCTGTGTTCAGGGGACTAATTGCTGGTTTTGGGGTGTTCATTTTTACCTACAAGTGCCATTAACACCTTGCAGTGGTTGTGGCTTAGCAGGCAAGATATTTATTGCGGGGGGGGGGGGGGGGAAGGGCTTTTGCTTGGGTTTTGCTTACGCGTGTTGAGCACTTGGAAACTGCGCTCTGAGACGCGGATGTAAAATTCATGCAGAGTGGCCGCAGTTATGGTTGCTGTAGGAACCACAGCATTGATTTCAAGGCGTAGAAATGTTGCAGTTCTCATCCCATTAATAGCCTTATGTTACTGTTTAATAATACCCTTGTGAAATTCAGGGCATAAAATCAAAATATTCCTACAGATCGTGTTTCTTTGTCATTGCTGGTCACACTGAATCTATTAGGGGCATAACAATCAGATAATGAAATATCTCACCATGAAAATAATTCTGTTAAAACATACAGGGATGCAAAATCGGAAAGTAAAGTGCTACTGGTGTTACAATCGCACGGTTTTCAACTGTGTGCCGCTCTCAAGGTAAAGTCCGGTTTGCTTGGAGGTGTCTCTTACCCAGAGCTCAGCTCGGCGTGAGCGCTGCAACCGGCTCCAAACAGCAAAGTCTTTCTAAGCGTAGAATTATTTCCCCTTCCCGGCTTACCCAGCCAAAAGGCATGAAGTGAAGTGCTTTCACACATGTTTCCACATAGACGGGAAAAACACCAGCTTGGAGCTTGGAGACACTTGGAGGCGTGTGTTTTAATTTTCCTGTGCCTGCTGTGCCCAAAGGAGCAGGGGCTGGTGGCGGGCCGGCGGATGGATGGATGGATGGGATGGATTGCATGGATGGATGGATGGATGGATGGATGGATGGATGGATGGATATTCCCTGCCGCAAGGAAAGGCGAGCTGCAGAGAGACGTTGCAGTGTTTGCAGTGGCCACGGGATGTCTCTCGAATGCAGAAGCACGGCTCTGCACGGCGTTCATCCGGAGTATTTTCAGAAAAGAGCTCCAAGGATCGCTTGTTCCGTGCAGAGCGGCGATTTCACATCAGTTATCGGTGTTATCATCCACTCGGCAAACTTCGACTTAAAAGCATTAAAAAAACTATATATAAAAATAAATAAATAAAGCATTAAACTTCGACAGTTAAAAGCATTAGGGGGGAAAACGTACCACAAGACATTGACGGAAGTTGCTTATTTTTCAGGTTGAAAAACACCCTAATGCTACATTTAACTTTCCATTATGTTTTATTACTTTCGGAGCTGAGGTATAGTTAAATGGTCTTTAGCTTCGCCATGGAAAACCTGTCGGGCTGCAAAACTCTCTTCCACTGCTTTGTCAAGCCTTGTTCCCTCTCCTTTCCTAGAAAATGACCGCGTCAGGCAGCAGGCTTTTCTGCTGAGAAGGGTAAAAGGAATATTGAATATTTAAATTCATTTCCAGCTTTTTAAAGAGCAAGAATCTTTGTTTTCCTGTTCGGAAATTTAATTACTGAAGCTATTTTGCTCTTCATCCTTTAGTAATCAGTCTAATCAAGGCTGTAAATTGCAGCCAGCCTTTTCTAAAATAATCTGGGATCGCTTGCCATTTATATTTCACTGTATTAAGTAACTCTAAGGCTTTATGCCTGGCATTTTCCATGCCTGCACTCTGTTTTAATCTTCAAACAAATCTTGTCGCTTGTGCTTCAAGTAGGCAAGAAGTGAAACTTCCTTATTTGCTCAAGATTTTTTTTCAAATCACATATTTTGCTGCAGCTTTCACTTTTATTGTAATCAAAGTTTTGCCCTTGGCGGATTAGTAGTGACTGGTACTAATATTTATCGCTGGGATGTTTGGATTCAGCGAGTGGAAATGGAGAAGCTGTTTATTTCGGTCAATCTCAGGCTCCTCTGTGTTCTTTCCATGAAGGAGCCCTGTGATTCATCCCCTCCCTCCCGCAGTCCCAGACCCCAGCGGCTGCTGCCGAGCCCTTTTCCGCCCCTCCCCAGGCGATGCTCTAAAGCGTTGGTTGTGGTGGGAGTCGCGGCGTGCACAGGGGTTGTCGCTTGGTGCGTGGCCGCGCGATGGGAGCAGCAAAAGCAGAAGTTTGCTGTTGGGAAGTTCTGTTCCTTCTCAGCAACCTGGGAGCAGCCACCAGAGCAAATTTTTTGAGTCAAATATATATATTTTAGTGGTTTTATCTAACTGACCCCTTTATGAACCACTTTATCCCTGACATGTAAAACTTGTTGCTTTCTCCTTATCTCCAGAGATGAGCCTTGGCTGAACCCTTCTGGCTGAACGCTTTGAGCTAAAGTCTCGATTCAAGGGACAGTCCGTTTTTGAGGTCTCCTGTGGTGTCTGAGCTCTGTGAATCTCTCTACAGACCAAGTCTGTAGGTGCTCTTCTTGCTGGGAAAAGCGTACAAGTGCTCCAGGAACCACTGAAGCACCTCAGTGTGTGTCCTCGGTACAGAGCATGGCAAATGCAAAGGGATCTCAGTGTTCGGTTGCTGAAGTGATTCTTCAGACCTGGAGGACAGTTTAGCTCAATTAAGTGCAAGGCTGTAGCAAATGCTTGAATTCGGAGCAGTGTCTAGGATGAGGAGGAAGGCGAATCATCTCTTCTGGGTGACCTCAGTTCCTAGGGGCTTTCCAGGCTTCTCCTTACAGCATCAAACAGCTCACCAGAATGCATACTTAATTAGATGTGTTCTGTAATGTATGTAGGGCCCGCACAGTGGTGGGCAACGTGCACAACAACACAACGTCCCAGCAAGGAGCTGTGTGGGCTCTGCCTACTGATGAGACGAGCGGGACTGCCCTGTTGTTGTGGCTCTCCATAAGCAGGAGGGAAAGCTTGTCCTGGACCTGTTGCTGTAGGGAACCACGTCCATTTTCCTCCCTGGTGGACCTTTGGTTCTGCTTGGGAGATATATTAAAAGGAGTATTGCAAGGTGTAAGGGGAGGGATGGTGGGAGCTTACTGGTGGCAGAAGAGGAGCTTGGTGAGCACCACCTCCAGCGGCCCCTGGTATGGATGGAGTTGTGACTGGAGGGCAGCTGTACCATTTCCCATACAGTCTCACACTGCATTTGTTGGTGCGAAGAGCTCTTGGGGTAAAGCTGCAGCTCGCGGGGGCTGCATGGAAAGGCCCGATCCTCCTGTTTTCAGGGGACTTGCAGGGACATTTATCTCCGATCCACCCTCCCACCCTGGTGGAAGCTAGCTCGCGGGTTCAGCAGCTACAGGGAGGACAGATCAAGCGGACACGAGCGCAGGCGCTCACACACAGCGTGTGGCTACATAAGGCTCGTTTCTCTGGGAAACCAGCCTAAAAACTGTGACACTTCACAGCAGGGACCAGATCTGCTTATTGAGAGGCAGCTCTCCTTAAAAGGTCACTTTTCAGGTCAGAGCTGCGCTCGGGGTGAATCCTGATGGAATAGGGATGGATTCTGCTGTGCACAAAAGGCAGCCGAGCTCTACTCTGTGCACCCAATGACTCGCCTAACTTAAAATACCAAAGACCGTTCTCCAATTTTCTTTCTACTGCTGACATTAATAGCTTGGTCTGCCAGGGTGAGTGTTGCATCGTGTAAGACAATTTTTCTTTTTCTCCCTGACTATTTTACATCTGGTTAATTCTGCTGAAGAAGCGGTGAAATGTGGAACCACCTTTGCAAAGCAGTAAAATTATAAGCAGTGACAAAAGCATTCGTCAAGGATAAAAATAAAGCAGAGGGATGAGAGCCAAGGTTTATGGGGAGACATGCTGTTTATTTAACCAGCATCCAGCATCTCTCATTAACTTACTGCTACCTCTACCTACCCTCCCCTTCTGTCCTACAACAACGTGCGAGAATAAAGAATGTTTCATCCTTGCCTTTTTTTGTCACTCAGATGATGCCTTTTCCCAGTTTTCTGCCTTGGAAGCAGTAGCGTTCAGCATTTCACTGCAAAGCTGAGTTTCATTGATTTAGCAGCTGAGTTCAGGGAAGGCAGGGGATGAAAACAAGTCCTAAATTTGGACTGAACCAAAGATAGACACGCTGCTAAGTGGAAAACCAAAAACCTGGAAGTAAAGCTCTGGATCAGCGTGGTATTGCGTTGAAATTTGTGGTTATGCTGATGGCACCTGTTACATTTGCTGTTGTAACGTGCCCTTTCATCTGCACTTAGGGCACGTGCAAGTGCCCTGGCTGGGGACATGTGGAGCATGGTGGCAGTGACCTCTTCTGCTGTGTTGGCTGGTTGCAGAGAAATGGGGCTTTGTGCTGCTAAATTCACTGGTGATCGAGTAACCCTGTGGGTAGGGCATTGCAGAGGTTAGAGCCAAATTCTGACCTCTGAAAGGTTATGATCCTCCCCCCCACTGTCCCCAGGGGATGTGTGGGACACTGCTAGGGCTCTCCTTTCTCCTGCCAGCACTGCTCAACCTTTGCAGCTTATTAGAGCAAGGACCGTGTGCCTGGAGACAGAAAATGGTAATTTCTTGCCCTTATTTAGCAAGTCTAAGCTACATTGGCATGCTCCAACCAGAGCTCTGGAGAGATCCACTTCTACACAGCTTTAACCTGTGGGAAGCCCCATGGCCTGAGAGATGGGAGACCCTGATTCGGTTTGAAAGTGGCTTCCCACAGAACGCAGGAAGAGAAGTAAGGAGGATGGAGGGGTGGGGAGGTTGTGTGTGTGTGTGTGTCCCCGTCTCTGTTATGAGCTGTGTTATATTTCCAACATCTCAAACCTTTTTACCAACATCTGCTCAAATTTGTGTGTACTTTTGGTATGATATCCAAATCTTTATTGAACCCTTTGCTGGGGCTGGGGTAGCTGAAGCTGTATCCTCTGCCCAGCCTGAGCACCTTGCAGCCTGCCAGCAGGGCAAGACCAGAAGCTTCCACTACTCCATGTCCACGGCAATGTCTTGGAAACAATACTGCCAGTCAGTCTTTTCAAATGAAATTACTCTACTGCAGGAGACAGCTCTGAAGATTACAGCAAACCGAGCAGGCAAAGTCAAAGCTCGTTGCTGTAACTTGCCCTTTTTTAATTACCATGTGGCCAAGTTTATGGCTGGAGACATCTCCAAATGCGGGTCGTGCTGGCCAGGGCCTCTTGTGCAATACTGGCCATGTCAAATTGACTGTGCTAGAGGAGGGTTTTCTGGACACCTCTCTCAGTCTCTTCTCCGAGCGGTGCCTGACACCCACCCTGGCTGCAGAGCACCCTCCAGCCTGGCTTCTGGTGCAAGGGCAAAGGGCTTGAGGCATGGGCAGCCTCTGCAGCAAAGATGCTCTTTGTGCAGCTTAGGAGGACCTCTGCCAGCTCCCTGGTGCTCTGATAAACGGCTTCTGCCCATTTAGAAATAGGTGTACGTGCAAAGAGGATGTGGTCACCAGCAAATCTGAGGTTCCAAACCAGTTCCCAAACCCAAGCTGTCTGCAATTGCATGGGGTTGTACAATTTGCTGTTGAGCCTAAAGGGTGCGTAGCCTCCTTTTCCCCATGTTTCTGGGGCAGGCAGCAAAGGAAACGAGGCGTTAAACCCAGTAGGAGCTAGAACAGGGCCTTGCTCAGCCTTGATACCATCGGAGACAAAAAGGCCTGCCAGCAATCCCACTCACCAGCTGCCGTGTGGAAAATCCCAGAGCGGGCTGAGATTCAGGAAAAGGTACTAAAATCTGTCTTTGCAGGTGATGGGGTCCCTAACTAGGCCATCTCCTGAAGCAGGAGACTGAACAGAAGTGGAGCCGAGTCCGGAAGAGGAAAGGCTGGAGTGATCTGATCTCTGCTTCTATTCTATTTCCAAGGAGGTAGAATAGATCAATGGATTTGAAAATGGAGTAGCAGGAATTCCCTCCCTTGGCACCATCCTCCCAGGCATGGCTGGAGGATGGGGTCAGTTTTTAGGACAGTCACTTGTTGTTCCTCCTCCCCGTCTAGCGCTTAGAGCAGAGGTCCCATCATGCTGCACCCCTCTGGGGCAATCCCCACACAACCAAGGCATGGTCACCACCGCTGACCCCCGCAGCCAGGGCCCGGCCTGGCTGGCGTGGGGGAGTACCCACAAGAAATAAGATCACCCACTGGTACATCCTTCTCTAGTTATGGTTTTCCACAAAAAAAAGCACCCAGGTCTGCTGCCATCTTACCCTATATCGCAGCAGGGGTGGGTGCTGTCCCAGGACAGAGATGAGCTGGAGGCTGAAGGACAAACTGCTGCCTAGTCGTAGTAAAAAGCTTCTTCCTATCTCAGCTGGTTTCATTTCTCTTTTCTGGCCTGAATCCAGGCTGGGTTGGGGCCAGGACACTTCCTAGCCCTGGTTTCTTGTCTAGTTGCTAGACCAACTTCTCCTTTGGCTGGCTGGATGCTCTTCTGCCGGCCGCTCCTCAGAAGGACCTTCTGTGTGGGCCAGGCTAGCCCCTGTGTGAAAGAGGAAGGGAAGGTCCTGGCCTCGCACACGGGGAGTGGTGCAGCTTGTGCAAGTGTTTGTCACAAGGCAGGAAGAGTAGGAGTCAGACTTTCCCAAGTCTCAAGTTAGATCTCTTTCTGGCCGCCACGATGAGTGTGGGTAGGCTGACGTGTAGGACAACAAAAGCTCTCTGTTGGTAGATGTAAGCAGAGTAGTTTGAGAAGGTCCCAGATTTTCTTCTCAGCGAAGTGGTAATTTTTCACAGCGTTGTGAGAACTTTCCTGAGATATTCTCTCCTGGAGAAGAGAAGGGAAAGGGGTTCACAGCATCTAAGGATGCTGTCAGGAAGACCTTCAAGCTTGTATTACAGTCACATAGCTCAGCAAAGAACTAGGAGGGGGCACAATTCATCAACCCCATGGTTATTTGTCCTGCACACAAGCTGCTGCTCTCCTTTATGGAGGTCGTAAATATTTGCAGTCAACTCAGGCAAGTAGTTGGCCAGTCACGTCTCTGGGGAGCCAGAAAGTCTGTCAAATCCCCACTGTAAGGAGCTACTATCTGCTTGAAGTGGCGCTGAAAAGGGCCATTCATCTCACTGACAGCTCTGCTGTGTCCGAAGTTTGGCCGTCAACATCAGCTGGACCAGAGATGTCCTGCCCCCATCCCGGGGAAGGAGCTGGGGGGTGTATGCTGAAGTCTCCCTGGATGGGTAACTGTGACCATCTCGCTACCACTGCTGAAGGAAGCAGAAAGCTGTTTTGTGAACCCCTTAGCCAGCAGCAACCCAGAAAAACCTCAAGCGTAGGCTCTTGCTTAGACTGTCATATGCTTGAATTCAAGGAGAGTTTTCTCCCTTGGCAGAGAAGGAGCGAAGCCGCTCTCTGGTTCGGTGCTAACAGAGAACATCACCGCTTTCCCTCCTACCCCAGCACTTGCGGTTCCCGGGTTGGCTGCTGCTGGGATGTGCATCCTGCCGTGGCTATGGCTGTGGTCCTGCTCTCTTGGGCAGCTCCTCCCCACGTGTGACGCACTACAGACAATGTTCCCAGAGGATCTAAGGAAGGAGCACTTGTTACCAGGAAGGACAGGTCTCTCAGATGCCTTTTGAAGCCACTGTGCCCTGGGAGGGGGCAGGGCTGAAGTAATGTGTTCCCGGAGCAGGAATGTGCCGGAAGTCTGGAGGAAAAATGGTTATGGAAATAATAACAACAGTGACAATCAGAATAGGTGGGATCAAGCTCAACACAAAGACAACATGTCAGCCGAAGCAGGCATCTGTTTCCGTGGAAAAAAGTCATCTGCTGCTGTGATGAGCCCGCGCCTCTCCTTGCCTTTGGGGAGCTGGGAGGAGGAGAAGACAGGAGGGACGGAGGTGGCTCAGCACACTGGTGGCCAGACCTGGCTGTGCCTCAGCTAAAGGCAAAGCTTAACGCCATGGTGTGCACATAGGAAAAAGCAGTGGAGCTCTTTTCCCTGTTCGCTCTTCCGGGGCAATGGCAGCTACGGCTTTTGTGAACCTCAGTGGGGCGAACCCATCAGCAGATACCCTCACGCTTCGCAGCAAACACCACGTCAGGTTTGGCCCTGTTCAGCTTGGTGCACCCTGAGGTGACAGGAGGGACCATCTGCGGTTTAAAACAGGTCAGCCTCAAACTGCAGCAACTCGTGGTGGCCCTGGGTTTGTGGCCTGCAAATGGATGGCCTGGAAATATGGCTCCAAAGGTGAGTGGACATCCATCCTCAGCCTGCTGCTGCGGAGTCAGCCTGGGTTTGGAGAGTGGTGCAGTTGGAGGTAACCAAATCCTGGACAGTGAAGGGCTGTGCCCTACCTGCTGGCACCATTCAGTCATGGCTGGTGATGGTGTCAGCCTTCACCACCTGCCCAGCTAAGTGTCCCTGAGCCTGGCCCAAATCCAGCTGCATGCTGGGGTTCCTGGTGTTGGGTCAACTCGTGTGCTGCAACCCCGTTCACTGCAAGCAGTGCAGTCCCCTGCTGCCAGCTTCTCCAGTCTGGTGGGTGCCCTGTCCACCCCCTGTGGTGGAGGTTGTCCTGCAAGACCTCATGGGGGCAGTGCAATGTCCCCTTCCCCTGGGCTGTCTTCTTGTCACCTGCAGAGTCTCAGAATCACTCAGACCTGCAGGTCTTGCAAGACCCCACTGGTGGGGGGGGTGCCCCATGCAAACACCACCCAAGCGGTGGGGTGGGGGCTCAGTTCCCGGGAGCCATCAGCTCTGCTGCAAACACCCCTAGCTGTAACAGCAACGCCCTGCTGTGTTTTGGTGCTGCACCCTTCGCAAAAATACAAGCATCCCCAAACTGACCCGAGGTCCTACCAGGGGCCGCTGCCAAGGATTTCGGCTGGGCTGCTGCTCCCAGCCTGCGCAAACATCAGCCCAGCCAGAGATTAAACAATATCCTTTAATAGGAACAGACGGGCACCCGCTTCTAGCACGGGGAGAAAAGAGCATTCCCCATTCAGAGCTCACACGCCGGCAGCACGAGTGCTGCGGGGGGACCGGGATGCCCTGATTTGGAAGTCTCTTGCTCGACCCGACTATTCAAAAGGCGGCTGTTTCCTGCGCTTGGGCCAAGGCAGATTTTTTTTTTTTATTTTATTTAGAAGTTTCCTCGCCTGCTCAGTGTAGAGGGGAACTTGAAAGACGCCAGCCTGCGCTCCTGGCTGCCGCCGAACGTGACTTTGACCTACAGCAGATACAGGAGTTACCACCGCCTTGTCAGAGCCTTCTCAGTGTGCAGGGCCGGGGCTCACCAGTGCTGCCATTTATGGGGCTCCAGCCGTGTCCCTGATTAGATAGCGCTCACCGGGCGCAGGGGCAGCAAAATCCCTCCTGGGCCTCACGGCGTTGCCTTGCTCCTCGAAGGCCACCTCAGGGTCCTGCTGGGGGGAGCCCCTGGGAAAGTGGCTGCTGAAACTCTTGCCAGCAAAAACAGGAGCTGCCTTTAAAAATAAGCTGAAAAAACAGCCACGCTGGAGAGCATGGCTCCTGTTTCCATGAGAACGGGGGAACGAAGCCTGGCAGGGCAACACCACTCCAGCCCCGGTTTTCCAACCCTGCTTTTACTCTGCAAGGAGATTTCTCTCTGGCTCTTCCCTGCTTTGACCCCCTTTTCATCCTGAAGCTCCTTCAGGTGGACCCTCACTGCGGTCCATTCTCTCTGCAACTACTCCTGCTGCCCCTCAAGCCCTCTGAGCCTTCTTGGAGTGGCAAACCCCCATCCTGCCACCACCAACATTGCAGGGTGTGGGGCAAAAGGGGTCCCATGCTCCCAAATGGCCAAAATTTGGAGGATAAAGCCAAGCACTTGAAAGAAGGAGCTGGGGGGCTGCGGATCAGGAGTCAGCCACATCTGTTATTGCTTGGGTTTTATTGCTGCCAGCACTTGGGTCGGCGCAAGGGTCTGCCCTGAGCTGGGTTGGAGGGTGATGTCCCCTTTGGTGCTCCTCTCCACACTGGTGGGAAATTACCTGTGCAGGGGATGAGGGTCTCTGGCTGCAAGTGGATCACAAGGCTCTTCACCTCCAATAACGTGCTTTTTACAGTCTTTTCCATTCCCAAGAGAAATTTTGCAGGAATTTTCTATTTCTGCAGGAGAGGCAGCAGGGAGAGGAAAGGTTGAGCTCTCTTGAGACATTTGTACTTTATTTTTACTTTTGTCGTTGTTGTTTTTTTTTAATCTTGAGGAAGGAACAGACTAAAAGGGGCATAAATAAATTCCAGCTAGCTGGGACAAAAATACTTGGTTGAAATCCTTGCCCAGGGCGGTGAGTAAGTTTGTGAGTGAGAGGGACACTCAGCTAAGGGAGGATTCTGCATCTCAAACCAGGATTTATTTTTTTTTCTCTATATTCAATCTGGAGAAGAAAAAGTGATCATGTTAACCCTCACCTCTAAAGAGGGTGAGTTGGAAGGCAGAGGACCATGTCCGAGAGCTTCTTTGGCCACCCTGTCCCCAGGCTCAGCAAAGCTGCCTTCTCCATGCTGTGAAATGCGACTAACGATACACCCCGAGGGCTGGTTAAAAGCCTGCGTGATGCTTTGCTAAATGCGACATCATACAAACACAAAGTACTGTTAGCACTAAGCCCGACATAAGCTGATGGAGCGATCTGGTTTTCTTTATCAAGCCAGATTTTGGAGTTTTGGTGCTGTTGATGCCCCCAAACCCAGCCCTGGACGTGTCCTTCTCCTGCTTAGCGTCGCGTCCTCTCCCAGAGGGGTGCCAGGGGGCTTTTCTACCTTGGAGAGGAAAGAAAATAGTGACAAGCTTTCAGCCACTTCTAAAATATGCTTTAGCTGTGTGCTTCATGCAGAGTGTAAGTGCCGTCGCCTAAAATAAATATATATGTATTCAATTTTCCCGTCTTATTTTCCAAAGATCCCACAGTCTCACTGTGGCTTGATAATAGTCCCTCACCACAGGTTACCTTTCCTGAGAGGCTCATTTCCAGGTCCCAAAATATCTCCTGCAACAGCTCATTTAGAAACTGCAGCCGCTTGGCCACGGCCACCATGTCCTGGCTGCCGGTGTGAGCACAGGCTCACCGCGGCGGCCAGCTTGCTGCTGCCATCCGCAATTACCTCTGCCGGCACTCCAGGGTTTTTCTCAGTGGGGTGGAAGGACAAGAAAGAACATGTTGAGAAACAGCAAACAGAGAATTATGTGCGAAGTTCAAAGATTAGCGGTTGGCTTATTAGGTTTTCCCCTAAGCTCAGTATTAAGTAATGCTGAATGACCCACACAAAAACCAGAAGGGAGGATTAATAAAGGCTTAATGGTGGATGTTTGTGTTTGAAAGTGTCATGGGACTAAGAGTGCTGGCAAACAACAAGTTTCCCCCCTCACTGATATCCACTGGAAGATGTTTCTTAGTATCTTAAAAATTGTTTTACCTTACTTCCTAGATTTATGAGTCTTTTTAATAATGTTCCCATGGCCGTTCAGCCTCAAATAGCTCTTGGGTTTATAAATGTAAATCACTGTTTCTCTGCGTCTTCTTGGTGTGTTTATTCCAAATCCCTTTCAGGTAATCTAATATGCGATTTCTGGTGGTCCCTGCTCAGGGCTGGCTTTAACTGAAAGTGAATAAACTGAGCTGAAAGGCACGTCAGCTGGGTATTTAAACAAACCCTATACAAGATGGTGGCACGTCAGAGAAACTGTTCTGGTGGAGGCTTTGCTCTTGAACTAAGTTGTATGAAAAAATCTCAACATGGCCACATCAATGACAAGCAAAATGGAAACGATTGAGAGGACAATGTACACGTATCCCAGGAAAGTAATGGCTGAAAGGGCACATAGGCTAAATACAAAGACATGTCATTCCTGGCTTTGACACGGATTATATAAAAGTATTTGGAAAAGATACACTGGCCATCTGCTGTCTTATGCCTCTTCATGGGCTCCAGCTGACCCACCGCTTGGTGTCATTTCTCATAAATACTGCTCAAGGGCTGATCCTCTATTCCTTGTGAGGAAAAACAAAATGCAACTTTTGTCTGCTTTTAAAACTGTGGTTTATATGACATGCAAGGATTTTCCCAGCCAGGCATTCAGGGGTGTCATGCTCAAGCACCAGGACCACCCAAATCAATTCAAAGGCATTTTGAGGGGAGCAGGAGGGGGCTGTGCAGAGGGGTGCTCAGCCCCTGGAGATGTCCTGGGTCCCCCAAGAGAGGAGAGGGATGCAGCATCTTACTGACAACGGGTCACGGCATCAGACAGTGGTGCCTGGACTCAGGTGAGCCCAGAGCTGCACCCCAAAACAGGCAGTCCCCTCACCTGTATGAGGACATGGGTGACCACCAGCATGAAATGCTGCTGAGCATCTGTGGCGACCAGTGTGAAAAGAGACCAGATGCTCAGGGGCAGCATCTTCGCTGGGACTTCGCTTTGGGATTCTTCGCTGGGACTGGGGCCTGGGTTTGTCCAAAATTCAGGTCATTGCCAGGAAGTGAGGCACATGAACCAAGGCAGAGCCCCGTGCTGCTGCAGGGACCCTTCCCCTCTGGCATGCTGCGAAACCACCACCCCCATGTTGGGGTTGCTGCCCCACAGCAGCAAGCAACAAGTCCAGTGGAGCTGGACCTTCTCCATCTCCTGCTGAGTTTGTCCTCATCACCTTGTTCCAGCTCAGCAATGACACAGGCTTTTGCCTGCACTCCGAGGCAGGCAGCTCCCCCCGTGTTAAGCTGCAAGGTCTCCATCCCGCTGACAAGCCTCTTCGCAAACCACAGGGTTCACTGCAAGTAACAACCACCAAAAAAAAAAAAAAAAACCCCC
>VZSZ01011708.1:52308-67435 GCA_013398815.1 Ibidorhyncha struthersii
AGCCCCCAAAAAAGCCAAACCCCCAAGTAACAGAAAAAACATAACTTATGGCTCTGGATTGGTCACGTCCCCCGCTCGCTGGCTGTGCGGTTAGCTCAGCCTTTCACCTAGATGAGCCCTCAGCCCTGCACCACTTCATAGCACCCCACAGCGTGAGTAAGCCAAAGCGAGGACTTTGGTGAGACAACCGGTGGGCAGTTCAGCTGTTGCACAAGGATGAGGGATGCTCAGATGCAAGGTGCGATAGGCAGCAGCTGCTGCATTCGTGTGCTTCTCACACAGCCCTGCAGAGACCTGCCTGGTGCAACCCCTCTCAACATGACGGTCTTCCCTGTGAATGCAATCAGGAGGTGCCTTGCAGTGAGAGACAGTCCGTATGGTCACCCGAGACACTGGCCAGGACACAGCCCTTGGAGACATCACTGCGGTGGGGAGGTGCAGCCTTCCCCAGCACTTACCTCCTGCTGCTGGAATGGGACTTCACAAGAGTTTTCTGGAGGGGAAGGATGGACCTTCTGGGATGCTGTGAGAGACAATGCGGGCTGGGGATCAGCCTCCGGAGAACCAGGGGCAGAATGGGGAGGTGCCCAGAGCACCCAGGGGGCACTGAGGCCGAGCATCGGGGAGAGTCGGGGGCGCTGCAGCGGTTGCACACATGTCCATGCATGCCTGGCCTTGCATTCCCACCTCTGCTCTCCTCCAGCCTGCAGGACAGCTGTAAGAAATCCCCAAGCCTCTCCCGAGGCTTTCAGCTGTGGGAAATAGCTGAGCTGTTGATTCCTCATGGCCCTTTCCACTCTCTAGGTGGATGCAAGGTTTGGGGCACTGCTGGGTCCCCCTCAGCCACCCCTCCGTGGGAGCAGAAAGCTCCCTGTGCCACCCACCAGATGGAGGAGAGGAAGTGGTGCTGGCAGCAGCATGTCCCCTTGGCCCACCAGAGGGACAGCCCAGAGGCAGAAGGAAGGAAGGCAGGCACTTATTCCAGCTCCAGGAGAAAGAGCATCCTCAAGATGCTCAACAATATTCTGCCTTAAAAAAATGGCTTATAAAAAAAGAGCCAGCTGTCACTCTCCTGTGGTGAGGAGCCGATGCTGTGGGGCTGTGAGCGCTCCCATCCATCGTAATCCTCTTCTCATGCACGTTCCCACGAGTATCTCTGGAGCCATCTCTCCCCAGACAAGTCCCAACTCGGAGCCTGTTACAGCAGCGATCCGATACAATAGTATCCCGCTGCCCGCTGCTGAAGACAGCCCACTTGTGGAGCAGCATGGTTGCATGGCCCTCCTGGTGTTCACTCCCACCAGAGACCTCTCCTCTTGTGCTCATCTGAACATCTTCAGTCATTCACTCCTGGCACGGCCCTCCAGATCGGCACTGCCAGCACGGAATGGCTCTGCTGGCTTCCCAGTAATCGCAGGCATGCTCTGCCCCACAGCCCAGGAACATCGTCAGCCCGAGCGGTGATTAGCGATGATTCAGGGGATTTCACCACAGCCGTGGAGGGAGACCGGCCAGTTTCTGCCAGCAGACACAGCCTGTCCCACGCTTACTGAAACACCAGCTTTCCTGCCTGAGATGACTTCACCACCCAGTGCCCTAAAGCCATCTAGTTTGCATCTCACTGTGTGGTCACCTCCAGCTTATCCCTGGCCAGCTGCGCCAGTGAAGCAGGAGAAATCCCCTCTGTGCCAAAGCCAGTGCACAACCTCCATCAGCTCCCACGGGCAGGGCTGGCACTAGCACTGAACCTGCCATCGGTTTTCCACCCAGTTTCGCTGCGCTTCAAAGATGCAGCAGTATCTGAACTGCAGACAGCCTCTATTTACAGCCCAACAGAAGTGTCCTCAGTGTATGTGCTAACTGCTCTGCTGGACCAGGCTAAAGAACATGGGGGTTCAGTTGAGTTATTTCACTTGTTTTCCAGTCTTGCTCATTGCCGAGTAATCCAGGAAAGCTTTGCTGTACTCGAGCATTACCATGAAACACCATCACTATAAGTCACTGCAAAAATATAAGTTGGCACTTCCAAGGTCTCCTCAGCAGAGGTTATTCTCAGTTTTACTCTCTGCTCATCAATAATGGATGTGGAAAGAGCAATCGGAGTGCAGCCATCAGCTGAACCTCACACCCATCTGCACTAAACACCGTGAGAAGCTGAGGTCTTCTTCACAAAGATCTGGGGCTTGCGCGTTTGTCAAATTAATCTTCAATTCTGGTTTTATTCTGAAATTGCATCATAGAAAGCTCAGTGTTGCCCATTCTGTATTTTTAGCTGAAGCTTTTGATATTCATTAAAATCCTCAATGTTCACATTTTTCAAAGTGTTACCTTTTCTATCCATTTTCCCCATTGCTGAGCATGAGACATTTTGCCCTTTGAAAGTTTATATTCATATATATATAAAAATATACATATGTATATATAAATATACATATATATTATTTCTCATAGTCTTACTCACTGGCTGGAGGAGGAAAACAAAACTCTTTGATAGGTTTGGATGCATCTCTGTTTATTTTTACCCTGTCTGCTAATGCAGCTTCTCCCCGTTAATTGTCAATCCCAGTTTGAGCCCACGCTGCCAATTTAGTTACTAGAGCCACACTGTGGGTGTAGTAGATACGGCTTCTCACCTGGTGCCCTCAGCCTGACTCTATGCAGCTTTTGGGAAAAAAAAAAAAAAGAATTGGTCTTTCAAAAAGTGGGGGAAACCCAGTATCTTCACACACAAGCAGCTCTGCAGCCCGTGGGGAAGCCCTCGCCACTGGGTTTTGCTGGCTCATAGCCGGTGTGGCAGAGGTGCTGTGGGACTGGGAAGCCAGGGTAAGCAGGCCATGCCTTGAAATGGAGCTGGTCAGGAGCTTATGTCATTTCTGTGTAAGAAAATAAATCCTAACATGTTAAAAGCAGGGGAAGAGGGTCAAGCGATGCAAGAGACCCAATTCTGATTAGCGTCCCATCTCAACATCTTAGGCTATGGGGTGTCCTCCTCGATCGCTGGGCTTGGCTTCCCCTTCACTGGGGACAAATAAAACCTGACAAAGCCCTATGATGGTGGAGAAGTGCCCTGTCCTGCTGGTGGAGGGCTGGAGCAAACAGTCACACAGGCTATTTCCAGCTTTATAACCGCGATTTTTTTAGGAAAGGAGGGAAGGCAGACTAGCCAGAGGAATGAGGAGCAGCCAAAGGAGCCTGCTGCTTCCCCAAGGGAAAAAGAAAAGCAAACAGGAGATGAAAAGGCTGTGATGCCACCTCCCTTCCCAGAAGAGTGCCCTGCCCACCATGCTACCACATTTCATGTGTGGGTGGGTGGAGAAAAAAAAAAAAAAAAAATCACTCAACCTCTCCTGCTGAAGCTATTCCACATTGCGTAAAAACATGGTAACACTCATCTGAGGACAGGCTGGAGCCTAAACCTCCTCCCTCCCAAATGGGTGCTGGAGACATTAGGCAATAGCACCCTCCTTTTTATTCTTGGCCTAGTGACGGATTAATTACACTGGGCAAAATGGAAAGCTGGAGGAAAGCACTGCCCTGGGCTCGGCTGTGGTGGGGGCTGAGCTGAGCTGAGCAAGGATCCCCTGCAGAGGACAGGACTCGAGCAGCCGCCTCCCGCACCCTGGGCAAGGCTCTCACCGGGCTGCCAGCCAACAAAAACCCCTTTCTCCATGCTTTGTTTTCATGTGAGAGGAAACACCCGGTTTGGCCACCTCGTCCCAAGAAGCAGGAGCCTCCCCGGAGCACCTGGAGCTCCTCATGAAGCAGCCATCCCATCCCCTCGCTTGGCTGGGGCCACAAGGGGGTGTGTGGGGAGACTGACCACTGAACCCAGGCCTGGTGTGGCAGGGTGCCCAGGGTTGATGCCGTAATGCTGAGCTGACCACTATCCTCCGTGTGGCTTTAGTCCACAAGCGGGTGAAAGACCATGAATAATTTTCCAGTAGATGATCGCACGAAAGTGGAATAAGGAGCGTTTATGGGCAGCCTACTGCCAGTAAGTGTAATGTGAGAGGTAAATGGTTTCCCAAGCAGCTTGATTTCGTGAATAAGGACCCTGGGGCAATGTGCTGCCTGTGTCAGGCGTGCCGAGTGGGAAGGGGACCGGGATGGCTGACTGCTACCAGGGCAGGCGTTGCCCTGCATGGGCATCGCACGCAGGGCAGGGGTAGGCAGCTGCTCCCCAGAGGAGAGCGGAAACGTTCAGAAGAAAAAGACAACAAAAAATAGAAATTCTCCTTGAAAATGTTAAAAAAACGGTGCTTGTTTCAAGTGGGAGCTGAGGGACAACATGAGCAAGCCTAGGGAAGCGGTCATCCCCCTGTACTTGGCACTGGTGAGGCCCCATCTCAAATACTATGTTCAGTTTTGGGGAACTCATGAAAAGAAAGACATCGAGGTGCTGGAGCGTGTCCAGAGAAGGGGGAATGAAGCTGGTGAGGGGTCTGGAGAACAAGTCTTATGAGGAGCGGCTGAGGGAACCGGGGTTGTTTAGCCTGGAGAGGAGGGGGCTCAGGGGAGACCTTATGGCTCTCTACAGCTACCTGAAAGGAGGTTGTAGCGAGGTGGGGGTCAGTCTCTTCTCCCAAGTAACAGGTGATAGGACAAGAGGAAATGGCCTCAAGTTGCACCAGGGGAGGTTTAGATTGGATATTAGGAAAAATTTCTTCACCAAAAGGGTTGTCAAACATTGGAACAAGCTGCCCAGGGAAGTGGTTGAGTAACCATCCCTGGAAGTATTTTAAAGGCATGTAGATGTGGCACTTAGGGACATGGCTTAGTGGGACTTGGCAGCATCAGGTTAATGGTTGGACTCGATGGTCTTAAAAAGTCCCTTCCAACCCAGACGATTTTATGATTCTACACCAGCCTGCAGGAGCAGGGCAAGTGAAGGCAGTGGAAGAGGACAACACGACACGGCCAGCGTTAGAGCCAGCAGAGTTCAGCTGCTCTCCCTGGCAGTGGGACAGCAGCGACCATTGCCACTTCTGAATCCGTCAGCGAGAAAAGTTCAGCTGAAGCTTCACAGGAAAGCCCAGAGAAGCAACACGCGCCTGCACAGCCCTAAGGGCTTCCCGGCCCCTCTACTCCCCCAGCCTGCACCCAGCCATGGTCAGCACTGTGCACCGCTCCAGGCTTGGCAAGGAATGATGCCATCACCGCTGGGTGTGATGCAGAGCATGAGCTCACCCATCCAGAGGGCCCTGACAGCCACGACAGCTCCCGCGTCCTTCCCAAAAGCTGCGTGACATGGGTGGCTCCACCAACAAGGCTAATTGCAGCTCCCCTGTATAAAGCACAGCAGCGACTGACGACCTCCCTCTCCTCCCCTCGGTCTAAGGCTGAGGTGCCCCTGGCCCACGGCAGCTTGCCATCACTCTGCACAATTTCAGATGCCCGAGGCACGAGCGAACAGCCACCCCATATGACCCACTCTGTACAGCCACGGTATCTGCGCAGCCCACGGCAGGCACCCAGGGCACGATGGTGAGTAACGCTGAGAACCAAACCAAAGCTTTTGAGGCGAGGGGGTGGGAGGTTTAATTTCTCTCTTGATCACAGGTTTTTAGCGAGCCCCAGCTGGGGTAAGTCGCTGCGTCCAGCCTTTTGCCGTGACACGTCTGGTTCTCTGGAATATTTTGAATTGCTTTGTACAAGCTGAAACAAAAGCACGGTCGTGTTATTCCTCGTGGCAGCAACAGGAGGGAACACAGCAAAGGTGGTGGGTGGGAAAGAAAACTAACTAAAAAAGAAATATTTTCTAGTTGGATGCAAGCATTAAGGACTAGCTTGCTGCTTTGACCATAGTTTTTTAGCCAGCTACAGGTCCTGCCTCAGACTGCGGAGACCTGGGGCTAAAACAAGACAGAGAGATGCATAGGTTAAGGACATAGGAGAAACAAGATGCATAGAGAGAGAGATGTTTTTATTAGTCCAGCTGATACAGCTAGAAAAAAATAGACACTTTTTCAGGCACCTCCTTGCATTAGGTAATTGCTGTGAGCGCAGTAACGACGCTGTGTTGAGGAGAGGCACCACTAAATGAACACTCTCTGATTACAAGATGCAGCACCAGCTATTTGCCAAGCGTCTGTGAACAGTGACACAAAGCACAGCAAGGGGGATCTAAAGAATATACAGAACCAACCGGTTGCCTCTTGCACCATTTTCCCTTCCCTGCCCTCACAAGCCTTATACAGAAGAATCCCTGTGCTGATTAACTCAAATGCAGGAACATCACGCTGCACAGAACAAAACTCTTACATGTAATCTCCCCTCCCCCACCCAGTTAAATTTGAATCACATAGAAAGCTGTATTAAAAAAAAATCTCATCTGAGATGTTCCCTCAGCCTTTCTCTCACCAAAATGTAATTAGCTTACCCCAACCAGAGTCATCACTTCAGCTAAGTGACAGCCTGCAATCACAGCCTTAGAAATATCACAGCTTCTACAAAAGAAAGCTTCAGTTATCTACGCAAACCTATATAAAGCTGCGTGCTGTGAAGCTACGTATCAACCGTTCATCACGCTCCCTCTACAAAAGCCAGGTTTTAGCAGTGGGTAGAGCTGCTGAGCAGGTGCTATCTGCTTCCCAGGTTGCACAAGCTGCAAAAGCTGTTGTTACCAAGGGTCTGATGCTCCTCACTATCAATGCTTCCGGTAAATGGTGCTCTTGTAGATTAATAATGTGATGCTTCCACACAGCAAGCACACATGTAAACTGACCACAGCCCTTCTGGAGAGCAGACCTACTTGATACAACACTGTACGCTCACACCCCAGAGAACAGCCTAAGCTTGCAAGCCAGACCCTGCTTAGAAAAAAAAACAACTATTTAGCATGTTTTAATTGACTGTACTACTTTTTTTTAGGCTCATGGGACAACCAGTGCATGGGTCAACAGCAGTCAGCTGAAGCAAGCTAGTTATCTGATACTTGTCTGTAACTGGCAATTCACAGCCCCCATCTCTTCCCTGGCTGAGCTGAAACCACTTGGACAGAAGCATGGGTTTAATCCAACGTCTTAGATTTAATCTCATTCCTAACCCCCGAAAGAGCAATTAGTTGTTTGCACCAACTCTCTGTGCATCTCTAGATGAAAGATGCAATCTCCCCACGGACTAACTTCGTGTGGGTATTATTACGGGATGAAGTCGGACCTCAGAGCATTGCCCTGCAGCCCCAGGAGGACGTGTCTGAAAACAGTCACCCTTTGTACCCAGGCCTGTCTCCCCTCCCTTGCAGGAGTCAGCCTGGCTTGCTGTAGTCAGGATAATGACAGTTTACAGTTGCCACGAGCAGATGCACAAGTCAAAGCCTTGGAGGTAGGGCATGTTTGCAGTGACTCATGTTTAACACTAGTTCTCAAGTTCACAGCAACTACAATCAAGTTAAGGTTCACTTTTGACACTGCTTTAACCACACTTCCAACTTGAGTAGACTGCAGCAGCACAGCTGGAAAGATGCACTAGCACACAAAACCAGCCCATCTAGCACAACTAAGAAAACCAAGTCACTTAAATCTCAAAGACACTCAGTCAACACAGCTAAGACATCTCAGGCCAAAACAACAGTTTATTTCATTTTCAGCAACATCTCAACCATCAAAAAAATAAACTCTAACACAGATGGATGGAAGACTTCTCTACAGTGTAACTAAGTGGGCTCTGACCCCAGGGGTTTGAATTGGAGTGACATTTTATTATTCATCCAATAAGTTAGGAAGCATGAGAATAAAGTGCTTTATTTCTGAGCTGGTATGAGGTCATCAATGGACTGGCCTTTTTCAAGGCGTTTTTCCATTTCAATGAGCAGCTTTACACCATCCACCACCATCTGCACCAGCTCCACCTCAGAGAAGCCAAGACGATCAGCATTGGAGACGTCAAACACTCCGCCAACAGCAGCCGTGTCCACACCACCTGGAGCAAGAAATTTAGTTAGTACACTGACCACTGCTACAGCAGGTGAGTCTACCTTTCTTCCCTCACTAGCTTGAGGGGGGAACACAGCAAGACTATCCTGTAACAAGCTGCCACTCCTGCCTCCTCCTACATGCAGGGAGATAAAGCGCATGTGACTGCCAGCATGAGCCACTGAGCATGCCATTAGGCCAGCTCTTGACTCTTTTAACCCATGAGCAGCCTGACCTGTGGTCAGAAGTACCTGCTATGGCTATTTCCTAGCCAGAAGTTAAATCAGGATTCCCATCCCTGCTTACAACAGGAACAGCTGCCACTAGGTCCACCTTATCTAGTGCTCAGAGTACCCCACAGAAGGACTTACCTAGATAACCAGATACAGTAAGGTATAGGCAGAGCACTGGCATCCCCAACACCTCCAAGACACAGTTTTAAGACTTGGTTGTCTCTACAAGCTTCACAAGGGTACCTTTTGGATGGGCTGACAGGCACCGCCAGTGCGAACCAAGACACAGCGCTGGTTGTAGCCAGGCTTTTGCTGGTGTCTTAGGGCAGCCTGACTAGGACATCACTGCTTCACCTCTCACCTGTGCCTCGTTTCTGCAGCCGAAGCCTCTTAAGGACTTCTCCAAACTTCTCATGTTTCCCAAGGTTCGGTAGCTTGATGTGCACACCAGCACGGAGCCCTGTTCCAAGGTTGGATGGGCAGGTCAGGATGTAGCCCAAGTGTGGATTCCACATGAACTCATAGTTTTTGGACTTGAAGAGAGTTTCTATCTATAAATAGAGAGAATGGATGTTTAGAGATTGTCCTCTGCCTGAAGGATGTAGGGAATCCATTAGTGCTCATTTACAGCTTCAGTTACATAGCAACCACCACAACAGTTTGAACAGCTATTTAAGTCAGTCACATAAGCCCCCTCCATTTGGGAAAAAAGGGCCACCAACAAGGGGCTTTTAAGGCCTGAACCTTGCTCCTAGCAGTGAGACAAGCTAAGTTTAAGCTACATTACAAAATCTGAAGTCACTATCTGTTGGGAAGCTTAATTTAGTACATGTCAAGCTGGCATCTCTGTTGGGATTAGGGAAGGGGCTGGTAAGGCTCAAGTTCATATGAAGACAAGAAGCTGAGAAAAGCACTCAGCCTAGAAACTTCAGTCCAGCTTTGCCCATCCATATTCAAGCAATTTCTCCATCCACCAGGAGTGTCTCAATGCTCAATTTATGGAACCATGTAGAAATCTTAAGTACAGTTTAGACACATGGATAAGGGTGCCACATCAGAGGACGTATTCTACACTTCATAGGCACAATGCTTTGCCAATATCGGTGTTTCGGAGCCCTCACACCTCTGGACCTCAGCAGCGTGCTCCCAGAGACTCCTATGAAGCACCACCATGCAGGACTCCAGAGGGGGCTCGAAAGAGTTTGCATTCTCAGCTTTAACCAGAGAAACATGTACCATTTGAACCTACAGCTCAGGCAATATTGATTTACCTGTGTTAGCCCAGTACAGAAGCGGGTAAACACTTCCTTCATGTTGCCACCTTTCTGCATGGAAATAACTCTAAGGTGATCCTCCTCATTGATCCAAACAAGGAAGGTCTTGTTATCATTGTGCCTAGGAGACAAGGCAAACAACTTGTTGTTTGTCCCACCTGACATCTTTAAGATAATTGTAATAGCACCAAATTACTCATCATTATAGCTTTTATTTTGAGAGCCTCACCTAATTGCTTCTTCAAAGAAATTAATCTCACTTCTTCTGTCCATGCAGGACCTAACAGAGTTAAGCTAGTAGTTTTTACCCTGCGCTTTCAAGAGGTAGTCTGAATTGGCCTATATCTAAACAGGTTAGAATACATAATAACATGACATTAGCCAGTCGTACAGTATCAAACTCTAAAATCCAGTCATCCCCCTAGTTTACAAGTTTAAAAGATTTCATCTGTTCAGCAGAGTTTGCAGAAGGACGATCAGTACAGACTTCAAGGCAGCCCTGTACAGTGATGTTCATAATGACACCACAGTGACAACGCGTAACAAAGCCTTTTATCAGAATTTTGTCAGATTCTGTTAAACTGCGCTTCATACCTTATCAGAGAACCAAGCTGAGTTTTGACTATTCATTTTAGGTCACGGCTCTTCAGAGATGCTGTAAAAACCTCTGAACACCAAATCTCTTGTCCTAGCTTGCAGCTGGAAGCAAGTACTACCATCAATATTTATCATGCTGATAATTTCTCAACTTGATTAGGATCAAAAATTAACTAGTACCTGAGGAAAGTTACTTATGCAGACAACACAGACTTTACACTTCAATCTTTTAGATTAGTCATGCTCAGATGACAGTGCTATCTAGTGCTGGCAATCTGCAGGTAGATGATGCAATCTCAAAGGTGACCTACAGAAACAAAGCTTGCTTCCTCTGGGTTGTACTGAAGCAGCTACAGTAATAAGACTGGAGTATTCCAGCTGATAAAAACCTAGCCCTTAGCTTACAAGGGAGCAAATTAATTATGCTGCAGAAGCTCCTGAGATGCAGAGTTTTATGTAGGTGACCTACATCTGACATGCAGAATCCTTCCATGCCACACCTCTGCATCAGTCAACTCATGTCACCTAGTCTCTGGGGGCAGGGGGCAAACCTTACCACTAGTACAGGTAAAGACATACTAGTCCAGCATCAGCCATCTGCAAACAGAAGCGGAGACTACAAGGGAGCAACTATACATCCAGTATCAAGTCTGAGCTAAGCCAACATGATTTGTTACCAGAAGTTACTCTAAGCTCCCAGGACAAGAACTGAATGTAGTGGCACATCTACTCCTTCAGAAGTAATCTACTTTCATAAGCTGATTCAATTGTTGTGTGGTGCTTCACTAACCTGTGCTGGATGGGTAGGCTCTGGTTACAAGCCAGCCAAGCTGGCTTGTTCCTACCAGCCCAACGTGGTGCATAGTAACACTTGTCCAAATTCTGCTGGTTTAGATGCAACTTCCCCAGAGGATACCACACGAGTTCAGAACCTGCCATCTTGCCCAATGTTACGAGCCGCAACCAAAACTGCAAGAGTTTTTTTGTAGGGACTTTGTACAACTCCTGCTTTCCAGGCATACTCACCAGATACCCCTGGCATCAGGCCAGTCTCGTGCCATCCCAGATGCCAACAGAAGAGGAGAAACTGGCTTGTCAAATAAGAAGTGATCATCAATCAGCTGCTGCTGCTCTGCATCAGTCATGTTCCTCAGAGCATAGTACTTCCCCTTGAGATCACCTTCCAGACTACCCAGAGCTGAAAGAGAGAGTCACTTTTAGGATAGGACCAAAGGCGCTAGACATTCCCAGCACTTCAGAGACCACACACAAAGTATGGCAACATCTGATCTGCTAGGTTTGGTTCCTCCCCTGCTTTCATCTGCAATCGCAATGCCTTTGCAGCATTACAGAACTTAAGGCAGTATCAGATGATTTGCTTGCACCTTCCAGGCTTATACAAGTAGCCTTTGTTCCCTTACATGCAGTATAGAATCGTTACTGCTGCCTAACTGTAGAAGTGGAGTGCTTTCTTCCAAGGAGAATCAAGGTCATGAACGTAACAAACAGTATTATTCTAGTCAAGGACTGTTACCCTGCCCTTGAGAGGTTTTGGAACAACTACAAGCTCAGCCTCCAGAATTCCACCTTGAGTGTATGCTTTCCTCTCACTTAATGGAGTTGGGAGGCAACAGAAAAAACCTGCAGCTGAGGAGTTCCACAGAAAACTAGGGCTTACTCTAGTCAAATACACATTTGGAGCAAGGCTACACCTCTAAGCAAGCTGAACGTTAATGAAAGTGAATTAAAAGCAGCCACAAAATACTGCAACTATGACTCAGTCCCTGAAGTTGTTACATACCTGCTCGGTTTCAGGTTTGAGCCACAATGAACAAACCTATTTCCCTTCACACATAGAAAGAAGCTTTCAAGATCACCAAAGGTCAACTTAATGCAGTCCAGCTTCCTTCTGACATGGGCTCTTTCAGCTACAAACTGCAGTGCTGAGGCAGCGGTAACATAATGAGCCTGTTTCGGGAAAGGCTCCATGTTCAGTCTTGAGGGAGGCGGCTTTTGCCAACTGCCTCCATTTTCAAACTGCAAAGAACACCTCTTGCACAAAGGACGCAAGTAGTTTCCCCGATGCACCCAGTTCTCACTTTACCTTCAACAGAGAGCTTTTCGATAGCCCGCCTCTCTCCTCGACTACAGTGCGGGGGAAGGCAGAATCCACGGATGCTTCTACCAGTTCTGACACGGGAACTTAGCACGTAATTGGGATCCAGGTCATCACCTCCCTACAAGATTAGGAAACCAGTGAATACAAGCCTGTTGCCGAGACACCTACTCTAAATACATGTAGCTCACATGCATTTAAGTATGCACCTTATACTTGAGATATTGACCACTTGGCCTGTAAGCCAGTGTCTTACTTCAGGAGTATTTTCTTCAGCATTCGCTCACGTATCGGTGTAACACAACCCTTGTTTTGAGGCTACAGCTACAGCTACTAAGTAGTGTTAGAAGATAGGGATATCACCAAAGCATCAGTTTTATGTCCACTTCAGACTACAGGCTGGGCTTCTTTTACCCCTTCAGATCTGCATCAAGTGGTATCAGCATGAAGCAAACCCTCGTTGTTTAGGTAGGTGTTTACTCTCGCAAATGAGAATTATTTACTACTGCCACTCAAAGTCTCTTTATTTTCAAGATGACCTATGGCTAGCCAATCAACGTGGCATTAGGAATTCCTAGAATGTACAGTAACATTTGAAATCCATAAAATGGGCAGAAATCCTTACTCCTAGCCATAACAATGTCTATTCTATAGTATGAGACCACCAGGTGATATTTAAGATCCAAGATCAGATAGCAGAAAGCGTTAAGTTTCCTGACAGTCCTTGACTCCTAGGACAGTGCTGTTAAGCTTGACTACCATGGCCCACAGTTCGTGGAAATACATGTTGAACATGTTTGGCGTGACCTACGTTGCAGCAGCACATGAAGCAAGCTCCTGCTGCATGCCAGCTGCCTGGTTCTACCCAGCCACTGATACCCTACAACACCAAGCTGTGAATTCCAGCTGCACTGTACGCAGCCTGTAGGTCTGCGCTGGGTGAAAGTGAGGGGACAGAGCTTGAGTAATCAGTTTAGGCAGCTGCCAACAGCTTTACCGAGTCCTCAGACCAGTAGGCATCAGTAATTGATCAAAAGTTTATACCTGCAGGTTATCAGCATTCAGGTCAGTCTTGTGCTCATCAGTTGGTTTGTAGCCACCGTGCCTGTCTTCAATAACCGGATCAAAGAGTTCCTTAAACACATCATAGGATTCTTCATCACCAGCTACGCATCCTACTGTCATTATGAAGGGATGGCCTGGAGTGGTAATAAAGTCAGAAGAGCTAAGTTTGGGTGATGTTTGGCTGTACTCCAGCGCAGCACTAACCAGGCAAGTTCTTTAGTGGTAGGTCTAGTCATTTAGAAATGCATTCTTATATAAAAACATTTGGAGAGACCCTACGTTTTACACTTCATCCAGTTAGTCAAATGCAGCGTTATGGAAACCCATAAGCCATGCTCATTTGTCAAGCTTGGCTTAGGACAAATTTGCACAGCAAATCCAATTTCACTAGCTAATTTAGACCACCAGAGAGAACTTTATGTCTAAATAATCATGCTTTGCTGTAAGCAAGCATGCTTTGGTTTTTGTTCCTTCTGCTACAGAGAGAGATGCATTTCTGTAGTCTGCTCATAAATACCACCTCCACACGATTAGCTTCAAGTCACCATATTCAAAAGCACCAGTTACTTCAGCTGGCTCACACAGAATATTCTCAATGCATTTTACCAGGATTATCAACCCCAGTCTGAATGACATCATCCAGGGTGAAGCCACTGGGTGTGACTCTGTCTCTCAGTTTCTTGTATAAATCCAGGGTTAGAACTTTGGCCATGTGGTTGTTGTGGGTGCTCAGGTCCGGGTACTCCTCATCAGGAGGCAGTCTCTGATTATTTAGTTGGGCCATTTTGATATCGCTAGAGTAAAAATAAATACTGTAATGTTAACATGTAAACACATCTGCTCCCCCTTTTTTCATAGAAGTGCTAGAGAACATCACATAACCAGTTTGGAATAGGAATAGACCAGAACAGCCAGGTAAGCCCACATTTCCCCTCCCGGTTGTGTTATAATTAGAATGCATTTGGTTTGGGGTTTTTTTTTTTTTGGTCGGATTGAAAGTATTTAGCAGAGCAGTTACATAATTGAAGTGTCTGGGAACTGATGTGTCAGATCGCAGCAAGGAACACAGCCTGATCGAACAAGGCCTCTTTTAACACAGCTATGCTTTTAGAGCCATCTTTCAATGCTTTACAAGATTTGCCTCTCAGCAGCTCAAGAGCCTTGGGTGCCGTTGTCAAGAAGCACTTCCATTAAGGAGGGAGAACAGATAGTTATGCAGATCTAACGGTCCCCAGCCGTTACCTGGGTTGTCAACCCCAGTCTGGATGACATCATCCAGCGTAAATCCACTGGAAGTCTGTTTATCCCTCAACTTCTTGTACAGGTCCAGGGTCAGCACCTTGGCCATGTGATTGTTGTGAACGCTCAAGTCAGGGAACTCATCGTCAGCAGAGTGCTTCATCTTCAGGAGGTTGTGGCTGTTTGAGAAGGGCATGTCTGACCCTACCGCAGTCACTAGGGGAGAAAGAAGGGAAGCCCATCACTGGGGGCTTGGCAGGCCTCCGAGCCACGCGGGGGAAAGCCAGGCACCCAGGCAAGGTCACCTTGGCTGTTGTTCCACCCGTGCCTTTTACACCTTTGCTGCTACACCACCTCCCACAGAAGCCAGGAAGGAGGGAAGAAAAAAAAAAAAGTTCTTCACCTCCACCAGCCTTGCCCCGTCCTCAAACATCCCGGCCGCAAGGGCAGGGGCTCTCCCCGCCCCCCGGGGGCGCCGCCCGGCTGGAGGGACGTGCCCAAGGTCGCACGGAGCGGCCGTGGCAGCACCGGGCGGACCCCACCGGCGGCTCCAGGGCGGTAGGGGAGGCGGGATGACGACACACGATGTGCGGTCCGGGCTGCCGCGGGGCCGCGGTGGGGGTGTCGGTCGGTGCCGCCGGGCGGGGCGGCAGGTGAGCGGGGCAGCCCCGCGATGCCCTCGGCGGGCGG
>VZSZ01011708.1:72371-116975 GCA_013398815.1 Ibidorhyncha struthersii
AGGGGGGGACGCGAGGCCCCGAGGAGGGGCGGGGGCCCTGGGTCCCGCCCGTCACGGGTTAATGCTGCCGTCTTGCGGGCTAATCCCTCCTCTGACCCCGCCGCCGGGCTCTCTCCCCTTCCCTGCCTGGTCTGTCCAGGGGATCAACCCTGCACACGTCCCGGAGCAGCCATTAGGTTCCCGGGTCCGCTGCGCTGAGCTCATGCGCTGCCAGGGCGCGGGAACCGCGTTACCGCCCTCAGGACGCGGCGGCGGGGCTGAGCTGAGGGGGCGCGGGGGGGAAGGGCCCCCGGGGAGTGCGGGAGGCCGTGCCGGCGGGGACAGCCTTTCCGCGACGGGTGGCCGGGTAGCGCAGCGACCAGCCTTCGTGTTACCGGGGGTGGGGGCCTGCGCTGCCCGGGAGGTGAGGCGGCGATGCCTGCCGCCCCCTCCTCCTCCTCCTCCGCGGGGGGTTCCCCCTGCTGCCGTGTGAGGCAGCCAGGCCTCTCAGGGAAGGGGCAGCCTGCCAGGTCTGCGCGGAAGGTGGTCAGGAGAGGGAGAGGTGCGTCAAGGTTTTTGTCGAAGGGAACACAGAATCACGTTAGTGGTTTTAAGTCGTGAGGCTGCGGGGGATCGCCTGGGTCGTTGAGTTTAGGCCGCTGCAGTCATGGGAAGTGTAAAGTTGAGAGAGGCCCATAGCACAGTCCTGACGGCTTGACATGAGGTACTGCCTCACCTTCCCTTCCACTCCCACTCCACAGCACCCGGTGGCCAAAGTAATACTGTACCAAGAGATCTGCGTGCCACCCGGAGAGTGAAGGAGACGGAGGTAACAAGATGGGAAATGACTGAAATTGAATGAAAATGAGTGGTTGTAGATCACTCTGCTCCTTGCCATAGGGGGAGACAAAAAAACTACCAGAACTCCTCACAGACCCCAAATTTACCCCAAGTGTATGAATAGAACGTGCCAGGTCCGAGAGATCTGTCACTCTGGATGTCAGCATTCACAGTAGTGACAATTAGCTGTGGTGAGTGTAGCAGCTCAAAGGAAAGCAAAGAAACTGGAAGCCAGTTTGTGTAATCAAAGGGAGAATAATTCTCTCCGTGTCCCTGCAGACATGCTGCAGGAGTGTTGCTTTTGCACGTGGGTTTAACTGCAGTCTAAATAGTGAAAGAAATGGGTTGCAGTCGAGCTCCTTTCCAATGGTACTGTTCTAACTAAGAGCTGAGAACTACGTTGTATTAATAGTATCTAGAATGAGAACAAGTATATATATGCATGTAAGAACATGAATATAATCAGAAGGTGCAAGCTATAAAACATGGTTAAGCATTTGTACTATCTCACAAAGTCGAATATGTAAACATTTCTGAATTAATGGGGTGCCCATCTTACTATTTCACCATATGCCCAGACAGGCCTGTTCTGCTTTGGCATCCGAATACCTTACACAATAGCACGTCATAAGCTTTGGAAGTTTGGGCCACAAGAACATCTGTTTATCAGTCTCAGTGACTGCAGCAGAAAAATTATAAAGCTTAACAGCAAATTGAACTACAATGAGTTTTGGTCAACAACACCAGACTAGAATTTGAGAACTAAAAGTTTTTAATGAAAATGGTAAGATAGGACCAAGCTGTTACACATTCAAGACAAAAGCACTGGAATCAAATAATTATTCTGAAGCTAAAAGCAACACTGCTTTTAATTCTCTCATGGAAGAAGTACCAGAAATCTGACTTTCAAAGCCTTCTGTTACGGTCTTTAATTTCTAACTTTGGGATCAACATTACTTCATTAAACAATTCCTTCCATGAACTGATCAACCTGCAGCTTAGATAGTTAGCTGCCTTATCTGAGAATAAATGCCAGGTTTCATTGTAAGCTGCCTTCTCATTCCTAGGTTGTCTTCTCAAAGACATCAAAGTTTAATTTTAATTCTCTAAACAGCTCTGAGACCATGGCGCTAAAGCAATACAAATAGTTGTTTACATTTAGTTGCAACACAGATCACTTCCCAGACAATTACTTTGCACCCCCCAATGGCAAATTAAGGGCCAGAATAATCTTTTTCCCTTGTAGTTAGTCAAATGTATGCATAAATTAATGTAGATACTACCTTTATCCTATCTCTGAACCTTCATTTGGAAAACTTTCAAGTAAACTTTCATTAGTGGTCCTAATAACTAGTGACTGATAGGCAAGTAACAGTTGTCTTATGTTGTAAATCACCAAGGGATAAGCCACCAGATGGAAATAAAAGTTATGACTTAACAACATACCCTGAGAGCTTGTGAACTGGAATTCAACAGAGTGCTGAAATTGATACTAACTTGTAAGTTTCTCAGTAGTATTGGGGAGCAGGCTGAGTAAATTATAATTTATTTCCTAAATTTTCTTTAACACCTATGGTTAAGCAAGAAAAATACTGGCTATATTCAGATCTGCGGGATCTTTTCATTGATTTTAATTGGATCAAGAGAGCAGCAGGGGAGAGGTCCCTGAACTTCACTGAGTTCTGCTAACATCTTATTTGCACAGTGTGTTCTTGTTCTGTATCGGGTAAAATAAAATTACTTGGTTTTGCATATGTGGTTTCAGCTCCATCGTGATCCTGCAAAACTCTGTTGACATATTTATTCTCTTCTAGGTGACAACCACAAGCCAACTACAAGACTGTCACAATGAGTTTTGTTGAATATGGAGATACAATAAAGGATGGTGACACAGCTATTGTGTTCTTGGGCCATGAATCCATGTTTCCTGTGAAAGTCCAGCATGGCACTGTAACTCAGACTAAGTACGGGGTCATCAGACATTCTGCGGACCTCATAGGCAAGAAGTATGGCTCCAAAGTGACCTGCAGTAAAGGAGGTTGGGTGTTTATTCTTCATCCCACTCCAGAACTGTGGACCATGAATCTTCCACACAGGACACAGATTCTGTATTCCACTGACATTTCTATAATCACCATGATGTTAGAACTGAAGCCAGGCTCCATAGTATGCGAATCAGGTAATAATTAATATGTTGAAATCCTTTATTAAGTACTAACACCAACACTTTCGTGAAAAAAGAGGCTTATCCTTACATTTTGCAAAAAGTCTCTTCTATTTTTTCCATTGTGATAATAATTTTCCCAGCCTGCATATCGAGTAGTTCTGTTTCATTTGCATGTTATCAGCTGCTGTTTCTTCAAAAAGTAATGTTACCTCAGTATACTGGCCTCATGTGCCGGTATACCTTTGAGGATGTGTTTGATTAATTAATCTTCCTAAAATAAATATATAATCATTTTTCCTTCCCTTTTCTGAAACTGTGGTTAAGTACTTTAAAAATATTTTTAAATACATGGTTTGAATCAAAATTCATGCTTTGAATTTGCAGTTTCAGAGAACATAGTTGAGCTAACCCAGCGAAAGAGACTCTGATGACAGGGTGTTGAACTAATAAGGGAAATAAATTTGCAGTATTTCTATAATGTGATACCATGTAAGTACATATATCTCATCTTTCTCTTCCAATGTGTGATCCACTTGTAGCACTGCAACTGCATGCAAAATCATGGTAGCTGTGTAATACAGTGGATGATGTGTTCATCACACGGCTGTGTTTTTTCAATTTGGTTTAATTTATTAGAGCTTCCATGATTTTGCTTAATTTGCAATTAAGGAGTGAAATTTTATGTTAATAGATATTTTCCTGGTTTGATACAGTTTATAATAATGCCTTCGTGACTTTATTACTGTAGGCAGTATGAGGCTTGCTTGATTTGATGGCATCTCTGTAGTTTGGAAAAATATGAACTGAGGTAGTTTGTTCTTGTTTTTTTCTGGCTGTTTCCTTTGAGTCTTTTTATGAAGCAGTTTCATATACTTCCCCTCAAACATAGACACGGCAAAGGATGGACATGACAGTGTTGGGATGCACCATATTTTCTTAGGTTTAACATTTTCTCTTCCCACCCAAGCATAATTTTCAGGCATAATGACCACTTTCCAACCCAACTGAAGCGGCACTTACCTCTGCATCCAGTTGCACCATTAAGAAACAGGTGGTATATGAAGCTGGTTGCTGCATAGCAGCACTTGAAACAGGCAAAGCCATATGCAGAAGCCTCTAATACTGCTAAAAGGGTTGGGTCCTATGAGTTTATAATTTGGTTTGTAGGACAATCAGGCATTTTTAGGTTTGTCATGGGAAGTAGCCATATTGTTCATTGGACAGCTCTTCCCCTCTTGCCCTCCCTACTATGTTTCAACAGGACGGTAAAATTAAACACAGCAAATTATTCAGGGTGGGGGAGATTTGAATTCCTCCATATCCTGCCTCACTTGGAATAGGCGAATGTTGAAGTACAGAGCTGCACATAAAAGGTTTTCAATAATGTCAAAGGTACCTAGAGAGGATGAAAATGTTTAAAAGCTCATTTATCTAAACAGCTAAGAAATGGAAACACTTGATGAGGTAACCTGTTCAGATTCAAAAAAATGTTACGAGTCAAAAGTCATAGCCACAAACAATCCTTTTTGCTAATGGGAAACTGTCCACAGGTTTATTTTAATGTCTGTGCTGTCAAAAGTAGTATAACTTCAGCTTTCCAGGAAAAGTGAACAGTTTTACCACTATAGTTGTGCTTGTATTGCTTGAAGGATCCACTGTTCATGAAGAAAGAAAGAAAGAGTATTGCACTGAAGTCATCTGTTTAACCCTGAAGCAAGAGATCGTACTGCAGATTTGCTTGCAACTGACCAGAAGCAGTGATTTGAATTAAAAATTTTACAGGTATTGACAACTGGAGCCTCCAGTGTGGTGATGTAACCTACTTTGGTGCCATCCTAAATTAGACACTATTCAGTGATCCAAAATGGTTAGTTCTAGATTAACCTTGTGTGGCCTAGGCGGAACCAGCCCAATGGCGATTAATAGAAACAAGACAGGAAATCTGGTCTAGTAATGACATTTGAGTCTGTTTCGTGCCTGCTGCTGGGTTTAGATGTATTTTGAGCATTAATTAGCATGGAGGTCTGTCTCTTTTATTATTTGAAATTGAACTGATATACATAGTTGCTGTACAGACTGGCAAAGCGGACACTGCAAAGAGGCCAGGCTCTTTTCCTCTTGCCTTACTAATTAGGCCGTGGAAGAGTGCCCTGCATTTACCCGGTGTAAGCAAGCAGAATTGTGGATTAGTCTCCACAACAGTATGAAGAAAGGATCGAAAAAGTAAGATGAAATACCCTTTGTGTCACGTTGTAATGCTGTGAATACAGGTAGAAATGATCTTTTGTGTGTGATTCTAAAGATTCAGTAGAATAACCAGAAGGCTTAATTTTATATCACTTGAATTATGCAGTTTAAATTGATTAGTCATCAGTACAGGTTAGGGGCTGACCTTCTGGAGAGCAGCTCTGTGGAAAGGGACCTGGGAGTCCTGGTGGACAACAGGATGACCATGAGCCAGCAATGTGCCCTGGTGGCCAAGAAGGCCAATAGTGTCCTGGGGTGCATCAAGAAAAGTGTGGCCAGCAGGTCAAGGGAGGTTATCTTCCCCCTTTTCTCTGCCCTGGTGAGGCCACACCTGGAGTATTGTGTCCAGTTCTGGGCTCCCTGGTTCAAGAAGGACAGGGAACTGCTGGAGAGGGTCCAGCAAAGGCCTACAAAGATGTAGGGGACTGAAACATCTTTCTTATGAGGAAAGGCTGAGGGACTTGGGTCTTTTTAGTCTGGAGAAGAGAAGACTGAGGGGGGATCTTATCAATACTTATAAACACTTAAAGGGAAGGTGCAAGGAGGATGGGACCAGTCTTTTTTCAGTGATGTCCAGTGATAGGACAAGAGGTAACGGACACAAACTTGAACATAGGAAGTTCCATCTAAACATGAGGAGGAACTTCTTTACTTTGAGGGTAGCAGAGCACTGGAACAGGCTACCCAGAGAGGTGGTAGAGTCTCCGACTCTGGAGACATTTGAAACCCACCTGGACACCATCCTGTGCAACCTGCTGTAGGTGAACCTGCTCTGGCGGGGAGGTTGGGCTAGATGATCTCCAGAGGTCCCTTCTAACCCCTGTCATTCTGTGATTCTGTGATTTTTCATAAATGACGTAAAGATATTGATACGGTTTTTACTATTTTTATTCATCCGTAATAAATACATAAAGAGCAAGCTTGTCAGCAGTGCATGCATAATTAAAACGATCCAAGCATACTCTATTAAGGCTATAAGGGAACTCAGCATCTGTCTGATGTTTCATGACGGAGGTGTAGGAATATGATCCTTTTTCTGTGTTCTGCTAATTTCTAATTTATAAAGGTAGGTTGAGATTTAAAAACTGCTAGCACTGTTACTGGTGCTAAGATCTCTTGAAAGCATTGGTTCCTGGTCTGAGGAATTCCCTACTCTTTCCAGAATTAAAGGATACTTGAGATAGCTGCTAAAATACCTACTGTGGATGGCCTGATAGTGTGAAACTTTAATTCTCATCAGGTAACTCTGGTCCCATTTGCGTTCATTGCATGTGCAGCCACAGTCTAGATAAAGGAATAAGCTGAATCTTTTCTTTTGTGTCACCACACTCTCCAAAACTAATCTTGATGTCAAGTTCCCAGGCAAGGCTATTTTCAGTCCAGTGATTACAGCTGCCTGTAGTATAAGAAGTCCATTCGACAACAGATTTTGAGGTTTTTACATTTATTTTTATACTACATTGGAACCAATATGAAACCTTTCAGATATTTTTTCCAAACAAAAGTGTGTGGAACCCTTTTTATTGTTTGTTTTTCTTTCCAGTCCCCACATATTGAGGCTTTTTTACTGTCCTCTCTCCCTGGTGAGACCTAAACAAGTGTCCGTCCTAACCCTCAGAATTACTCAGGGAATGCAGTACAGCACTGTGAAACCCCATTTAATCTGATAAATCTCAGAAATATTTTGGCTTCGATGGAGCACAGTATTTAGACAAAATGTAATTTAGGCAAAAGTATTCTAACCACCATCCTAGTGATCCTTCAGCATTCAGCAAAATCAGACTCACATGAGCAGAAATGTTAATTGGATTTTTTGTTTCCCTTCAGCTAAATGCCAAATTAAAAATTGCTAAACCCTGTTCATTGCCACACAGCAATGAGTTTCTGAGCCCACAGACTGTATTTCTGAAGAGTGAGAACAGTATTCTGGGTCCTCATGGTTTCTCTGTGGAGGAGTAACGAGAGCTGCCAGCCAGCCTTACACTAGAGCTTCTCAAAAACAATTATGAAATTTTCAAGCTCACAGCCTGTATATAGATATTGTTAAGAGTATGCTCATAAAAAATTCATAAGGACTTAATGATTAATGGATACTTAATAAATGATTAATAGTTTATTGTGGAGTCCCAGCAAGTCAGCTGTATGCTTATGAGTTTTCTGAAGTGCTTATAGACTTGTTGAAAAATACTGCTCATGTCTTTACAGTTTTTGTGGCATAAGTATGTGTAAACTGTTTGCATCTCTATCTTTAGTGTAAAGTACAGGTCAAAGTTTGTGAGTATTACTTTGATTTTGGAACGTGCTCATACTAATTAAGTCTGTGTTTTATAATGGCTCCCTTATCTACCTCTTAACAGCTGTCAGGTTAGAGTGAGAGAAGAATTTGAAAACCCAATCCTTGTATAGCACCTTTTGAAGTGTAAGAAAGGCCTCATCAGTACAAATGTCAGAGCACATGGTATTCTCTTGACACACCGAAGAACTGAACCAAAACTGTGGCCACATGAGGCATCACTCTAATTTATTCAGACTTGTGGCTGACCTGCAGCTGATGAGGAATGCTGTTCATACCCTAAAGCATTTGTTTCCAGACTCTCTGGACTCACTTTCATCTTATCATTTCACTTGACCACCAAGCACATTTCTCATGCATTTCTGAACTTAACAATATTATGCCTGTTCTCCAGAAGATCCCTCCCTAAAGAACTCTGACTCTTGAATCTCTAAGGAAAAACTCAGTCTTTACATTCCCATTCCTTTTGTAGGCAGTGCCAGCCTTGAAAACTTCCCTACTATCCTTCCCCCAACTCCTCAATCTGATCTGTGAGCAGTGGCCCTCTCTGACCCCCAGGCTGCTGCCTAAAATGCTTATTTCGGCATGGTGTCCACAACAGATAGGCAGAAGAAAGACTGAATCTTCTGTAAAGTGAACTTCTTGATTTGCTGTTTCCTCTTTCAGCTACCAGCTCATCTCCTTGAAACTCTTTCCCTCCCTCTCCTCCTCCCTCTCTTTGTCCCTGCTCTTGCTGTGTTTCACCTCTGCCACCGTGACTTGTGCCCTTTAGTATCTTCACAGTAAGATCTTTGGGTTGGTTTCCATCAGGTGCTTAGTATCTCTTCATAAATTTGCTAAAAATTATTAGTGATTCTCCAGTTACATAAACTTGTCATGTACAGTGAGCAGTCTTCCTCTGTTCAGTGTTTCTTGACAGATATTAGCTGTGGAGTTGTTAGCTCTGTCTAAAGATTAATTTTCCTTTGGTTTTGAGGCTCCTTCCGTTCTCATGGCTGACTCATGACCTGTCTTACTATTTGCTAGGTCTAAGTGGCGTAGCTAGGAGACAAATACAGCAACACTGTCATTGTTTTGTTGTATTTACTCATTTTAGAATATCTTAGGTAGCCAAATTTTGCAGCAGAAACTTCAGTTCTATTAAAATTTTACTAGATACTGTAGAGACCCAGTATTAAATAATACTCTGCATACTTCTCACTTTTCCTGTTTCCACGCAAGAAGAACCTGTGTATGCACTTAAGAGCTTCTCCCAAAGAACTTTATTACAAAATGCTTTTGCTTATGCACGTCTGTAAACATCTGTAGGTCCTAAATCACAATCTGTAGTTCTTTTTTTAAAAAAGAAGCACCCATGATGAGAAATTTTTAGGGAAGACAAACCAAGCAATAGCCTGTAACGAGGAAATGTAGTGGAACACAGAATCAGGTCATACATGTTTATAGCATGGGTGGGATTCCAGGATGTTAGACAAATACCTTTTGCAGTAAGAAAACCAGACTAAACAGAAAACAGTGTAAAAATGCACTCTCTTACTCAGATACCAGTCAAGTACTATGCTAGATGTTGTGGTTACACTCATATTTCTCTTGACAGTGTTCTGATGTGTACCTATACTGTGTTGAAATAGCAGGTGTTATGTTTGAACAGCTCAGATGTTGTCCACTGCAGCTTTGAAAAGATGAGAAATGATCTTAACGTGGACATTGTCTCATGATGGCTGAGGTGTGTGGAGGCTTCTCTGTGGAAAAAACGTCACTTGAATACGCAGAGAGTGAGAAGAACAAATCTGTTTGAGGTCAGGGGAATGATCAAGGAGTTCATCTGATCAATACTTTCTTGTCTACAAATCAGAAGGAAGTATTAGTAGGTGCTGAGCTAATGTTTCATCTAGGTGTCCACTTGTTAGGATTGAAATCTTTCTAAAACTGCAGTGTTTTCCTTGTCTTGGGAGAGGACAGAAAGACTCCCTTGAGCTTAGGTATATCAGAGAAGAATGGAGTGTTCTTGAGCTGAAGAAGTGCTACATGGGCCTGTAGGGCCATTAGCCACCGAACTCATGTGGTTTTAACACAGCTTCTTAATTCATGCCTTTGGACTGAGATGGACCAGTTTCCTAGTCTACATGCTGATGCCCTACACGGTGCCTCCTCCTCAGATTTTGAGCTTTGAGTATGGCATATTGGGGACCCTGCAGTGTGTCATTAAATGCTTGCAATGCAGATGTCTGCTTTTTGACTGAGATGTTTAAGATCACGGAATAGTCAGTGTAAAAGGACATCGTATTTTCCAGAGGCATTAGCAATGACCTAAGTGCTCACCTATGTGAGCTCTAAAACAGCAGCTGTGGTGTTAAGAATGTTTTCAGTACGGTTTGAATTATTGTTGTTTTACCTCTTTTCTGTAGAGTCCATTCACGATTAATACGCTCTAGTTAAATGGGCATTGTCCTGTGGTAGAGAGCAAACAGTTTCTAAGGCTATTTATAGTGGAAGTTGTCAGAAAGGCAAGTATCCTGCTGTAAAAATTATAAACTGTATTTGTTCTAGAAACCGTGTTAACTTCTGCTTTCTAGGCCAAATCAGGAACATAGGCATTTCACTGCACCTATATGAGAATGAAAAGCTATTGAAGTCCATCCAGTCCATCCAGTTCTTAACTTGCCTCTTCTGACACAAAATGTTAATTTTGGGCATTCAGGTTTTTGGTTCGTTTGTCTGCAGGTTATTCAGCTACGATATTTCAGGTTTGGTAGCATTCTAGTTCGTGTTTCAGTAGTGCTCCTTGCGTTTTGCTGCTTCCCAGACTGATTCTATATCATGCTAAGGATGCCTTTCATTTCCCAAGGAAACCTGAACCTGACTGGAACTTATTCCAAAATGGTCCCTAAGAGTCTTTGAGTCACATTTTGCTGAATTCTGCTTTTTTCAGTAGTGATTTTGAAATAAGGACAGAGAGGAATTGAAAAGGAATAGAGAAGGTGGCATAAAGGCTCAAATGATGAATGTTGCAGATTTGCAGGGGAGAAGGTGAATATAAAAATTCATTTCCCCTTCTACAACATCAGAGAAACTTAGGGTTGAACCCCTGCCTTCTGTAGATGGTGCCGATTGGGCTTTAGGTGTTGTGTGGAGTATGGACTCACGCTGAACTGCCAGACCCTCATATTCTTAATGAATCACATCAAGCATGCTGAACTATCAGTTACATGAGAGTTGAGGGTCATCATCATTTCACAGGACTGGGTTCAGAATCAGTCATCTCTTCAAGGAGGGATTTTACAGTGGTAGGTGATTCATAACCATCTTGTTCTTTGTTTCCTGCAGTTTTGAGTGTTGTCGTGGAGAAGGCAGGCAGCATCTTCAGAAACGCTCTCATTAATGATGTTAGTGTGATAGAATTTGATATGTTAAAATGTGATACATATGTAGTATTCTCGTGTTTGTGGTAGCCAGTCAACAATAAATAATTCCTGGCAACCTTATTTAACAAAAGCTCGGTCTGTAATATGCCTGCAAGTGGTGACTTCCCAAATCCTGTTTTTTGTTTGTTCAGGGTTTGGCTTGGAGTGTTTGTGAAAAAAAAAAGAGTACCAGAAGAGAAGCCAAAAAGTCTTAATGGGTTTTCCTAGGAAGGAGACAAACGGTATCTTCTGTGGTGTTTTTAAGAGCAGATTTAAAAGCAAAGTGATTAAAAATGTAAAAGAATATGAACAAGGAAACTGGATACATGCACAAGCTGCCTCTCTCATCTGCTTGCAGCCCAGCTGTGCTGACAGGCCTTCTGTTCACTCCTTTAGATTAGCAGAGAAAGATGCAGAAAGTGTGCAGCATTACCCATTTGAGAGGTAAAATAATTAAATTCTGTCAGTTTGCAGAAGTTCTCAGTTGTGCAGTCCTGCCTTCTGGCATGAAATGTAAAGGCAGAATTTCAGTCATTTTTAGCATCCTGTGAACAATAGTTCCCTGCTCTTGTCATTAAAAAAAAAAAAAAAAATCAATGAAATGCTATTTCTTTGCTATGCATATATATAATTTAGTTTTTACAGCCACATGGCTACTGTGCTACCATTACTCCTTTTGACCAGGGAAAAGTTTGTGTTGACATTTAGAGCCTACAGGTGCCATGACCAGATAGTTTTTCAAGTGTGCACATTTAAGTGTCTTTTGCCTTTATTTTAATACTAGCATGAATGCATGGATTTTCACTTCAAATAAATGTGTGTGTCAAAGTTTCTCTCGTCCCTTGGACCTCTCTGAGGCCAGTGCTAAAATCTGTAGGTCCTCCCTCTCTGTCTAATCTGCCCCATTAAAGCTGGGGGGAGGGTGCTAGTCTGCCCGTTGGGGTCAGAGCCCTCTCAGAGGGAAGCAGAGGAGCAGTGCTGATTCTGCAGTGCAATCGGTTGAGCCGGTGGCCAACATGGGCCCTGAGCTCTGTTTACAGTCTGAATGGCTCCCCTTTCAGAGCTGTCAGATTAAATACGATGCCACGGCAATGTTTCTCCCCTTATGTGACTGAAGGGCAAGAACCTTGAATCTGTCAGTGAACTGACTTCCTGTACGGTTATGGAAAGTATTGCTCCAATTAAGCAGCTGTACCAGCCCCTGTGTCCCCTAATTAATTTCCTTTCTACTAGTTTCTGAGCTTTCTCCACCACTGCTGTACTTCAGGTTCTCTCCTTTATAAGTTTTTTAAGATTTATGTTAGTTGAAAGAACTTGCTTCAGGCTGAAATTTAGCCTGAACAGTCATTGAAGATAGCTAGAAATAGATTTTCTTTCTGCAGGAGAAATTTGTTCCAAGTACAGAATTATAAATCAATAAACACGGATAATTCGGGGTTGCTGTGGGGTTTTGAGTTTGGGGGGTTATTCTGTTAAATGCCACTTGAGTGAGTAATTTGCAATGTGAATTGGTATATGGGTGTTTTCTTCAGTGAAAATGTTGGTTATTAGTCATTCATCTATTTAATATGCCAATGGATCATTTAAAATAAGTTTCCTAAATTATCAAACTAAAACAAGGAAAAAAAATCAGTGTCTTAATAGTTAGTCCCTGGTTGTACATGGTAATTGTACTTACAGTTTCAGGTATGTGATGGATCTCGTTAGACTTCACTAAGATTGTGTAGGCATCTATGTATGTAAGTCACCTGTGAAATCAGGTCGTTAGGTCAGTGTGACTGTGAGAAGCCCAGAGGCCTTAGTGTTGGGTAGTGTCAGTGGGAGCTGAGGATGGCCAGTGTCTCATAAGAGGCCTGGGCAAAACAGACTCCGTACCCTGAAGGCCATTTGTTTGCATGGCTATCAATAGGATTTTCAAGCACAGATCCTTGTGAGCATCTCTTTGTTTTAATGAAGTATAAGGTTTTGAAAATATGTTAAGATTTGCCTTCATCTCTTTTTATCCTGGAAGTGTCTGGCACTTTGAAAAAAACTCTCTGGTTAATTTTCCTGATTTTTTCCTGTCGCATTTACTTCCTTGTGTTCTCTTGTGGCCTTTGTTAGAGCTACAGCTCACCCTTGGCATTATTTTTCTACTCCAGGGAGAGAGGACAGGTCCTGAGTTTGCCAGATTTTTAATTAAAGCTTTGAGGACCCTGAAGACTGTTTCCTAGGTCATTTAGTCCCCCTCTCCTTGTGAAGGAAAGACTGTTCTCTTTCAGTAGTTTCTGTTCATCTGGGTTTTAAGTGTCCAAGCAGGAGGACTAATGGAGAAAACCTTTGTTCTAATGTTTAGCACTGTCAAAAGGCATTTCATAACCTATTTTTCTTTTCTAGGTACAGGCAGCGGATCCCTCTCCCACGCTCTTATCAGGACAGTAGCTCCCACAGGGCACCTATACACGGTGGAGTTCCACCAACAGCGGGCAGAGAAGGCCAGGGAGGAGTTTCGGGAGCATGGCGTGGAGCATCTGGTCACCGTGACCAACCAGGATGTCTGCAAAAATGGGTTTGGTGTCTCAAACATTGCAGATGCCGTGTTCCTAGATATTCCATCTCCATGGGAAGCCATAGGACATGCAAAGGCAGCCTTAAAAGCTGAAGGTAACTCCACTTGTCTCTTTCTGTTCAGGAAGCACTGTGCATGCACACATCTCTGCCTTTGAGCCATACACTAGATCTGCTCGCTTCCATTGTGTGATCACTGTTCTCAAATGTCAAAGTCTGTAGGCATTTCTAAGGCTGAAAAACCTTCAAAAGAGGTCTTCAGTTTACAGTGGAAGATTTGAGAGGAAAAGAACAACTTTTTTTTTACAGGCCTGTGCTGGCTGTTACAATTACCATGGGCAGTTTATAAAAAACCCTTTGAACCTTTGTCAAGCGCATTTTGCTAGATCTGAGGTGTGTGGGAAGCAGCAGTAACAATAAATGCTGAAAGCAAATTTCTTTGGCAATTCAATGGAAAGGTATTTGTATAAAAGGTGTTCAGATGCACTTCGCATCAATCATTGCACATTTGGACCTATTTAACAGAGCGCCCCATCAGTAATGTTAGAGCAAATGTGGTTATACTTAAATATGCTTGCCAATTTCTGCCTTAAATCTCTGCTGTTGGAGCTAATGAGAAGTTTGCCGTTGGTTGCAGTGGGAATGGGAATGGGACATCAAGGCTGTTCTTGTTTATGCCAGTTATTCTGGGATTGTGACAGCAAATGAGAACTGCTGTTGATGCATGGATTTCATCAGTCTATTATAAATCTTCTCCCTACTGAAAAATAAGCTTCAGTGAATAAATAATTCTTTTATCCTGGAATAGTTTTTCCTCTAATTAATGTTATACTGGTGTAACCGTACTAGTGTGGTTCTGAACTAACTTGTGCCAATCACTTCCTTCTACAAAAGTGACTTTTCTAATCAAGAGAGCATGGGGTGCTGAACAGTGCTTATGCTGGGACATGAGTTTAGTAAAACTTGATTATGTGCCAAGGCCCAGTTCTTCATTAAAATATATAATCACAGGCTTGACTTTAGGTAAATTGCTAGGTCTTCTTGAAATCACAGGTTTTAAGTTTTTTCTTAAAGGTCACTGAATGTGCATTGTGTTGCTCAGTCAGGACAGACCCAGCTGTTAGGCTACCTCAGCTACTACTGAAAATTTTCTAGAAAGCTTTCTGATACTAGTGTAACACACGCTTTCTTTCAAACATGAATAAATAGAGACTTGTTAGCACTCTGTACCTGCAAGAGTTACAGCTCAACGTGTAGCTGCTCTCCAGTGTGTCCTGGGAAAAAAAATAATTTTCATTGCACTGTACGATGCCCTTCCCGTGCTCAAATTATCTAATCTAGTGAGCACAACACTCAGCTGACTTCCCAGCTTAGAAGGCGCTGCATTGCGCAGTCCAATTTGAATTATTTAAGTGGTGCATGCTTAGAATACTAAACAGAGATGCTTGAACAGTTCCAAGTTTTGAATCCTTGTCTCACTCCAGCATTTGAAATCCTAGAAAAGGTATTATAGTCCCAAACTGGCATACCATCTGGCTGTACTTTTCTGTGCTGTGCTATAAGGTTACATCTGCTTAGGCAATATAAATAATACTTTAAAATCCCACATGTTTTTGTTTGTGAAGTGGCATCATGCACTTTATGTACTGATCAAAAGGTGAAGTTGCTGATCCTTGCTGCAGTTTTTGCTGCAAACAGCCACCAGTGTCTGAGATCTGGTATTGGTCTAAGGCTCATCTTTTGGGTTTCATAGTACCTGACTGAGCTGGGGGCATCTTTTTTATTTTGCATATAAACAAAAGCTGTTTTTCTTTTTCATATAAAATATAATTGATTGCAGAGTAATAGGTACAAACTTCCACACATTTCTGTTTTCTTCCAAATCATGTGGGTAGTTTTGTTGTGGGTTTTTTTTTCAGTGCTGTAGAATCTAAAATATGATAGAAGGGTATCTGTGACTGCTTCCCTTCCCCTACTGCAGGCAGATAATTTTATAGTGCTCCTTTGTTTTGTTTTCAAATAGTTAAAGCTCTTCTGAAGTAAGAACAGTCTGTGCACATACTGCTGTTGTTCAGTGCTGTTCCAAGCGGTAGTACAGTGATAAAGCGTAACTGGAGAAAATGAGTCGTTACACTCTTTTCCCTCCACGCCCTCTCTCTCACATCTGGACAGGGTCACATTTGAACCATTCACACTGTGGGTTTTATTGTGATGTACCATGCAAATACCGCAGCTTTACTGCCAGATAGTGGTAATTTATTCCCTAAAGGCTTAAGGTACTTTGAATGAAATAAGAGCTAAGAAAATTCAATATATAGCATCAGCTAGCCCCCTCTTTAAAACCACAATATTCATTGTAGAGTGTTCAGCTGAGACAGTATGTAAGAGAGCGTTCTTAACCTTAACAAAACCTTATCAAATCAGTATTTTCTCTCCTACTTAAGCTCAAGATCCTGAATAGTTGCAGCTCCTAGTAGGCTGAGCGTTAATGATCCTCTTTACAGAGTACGGTTATCACTCACGTTATTGCTTGCAGTATGCTGTAAATACACTACTTAGAGTAGTTTGGCCTCCCATTTAAAGCACCTCCAGCCTCTGAAGAGCTAAAAGAATAAAATGGCACAGTAGGTTTGTGACTAGGTTCTTGTTCTGTGGTGATGTGCTCTGCTGACGTTCAGGCTTGCATCTTAGCTGCATCCTTCTGTGCTAATTTCACCAGTCACACTTTCAGCAGAAATGCTGCTTGTAATACCTCTCAGGCACTGCTGCACTGCAGAACTTGCTTTCATTTCCAGACCTGCACTGTTTTTCTTTTGCAGCATCTGCTGCTTAATGCTTTTCTATAGTCATAGCTGCTGTTACCAGTATCTGACCTTGGTGGGTTTTGCAAAGTTGCTGTTAACCCCTTCAGGCTAAATTTTTAAAAATGAAGAAAATGAAAAAATTGTGAGGTAACAAAAATATCCTCAATATTCTGCAGTTCTTAAATGCCCTGAAACTTTTGACTCACAGTCATTTCACAGCTGAATACTGTAGTGCTTTGAATATAATTCTGCATGCACCTACTTTACTCTCATAAATATTGTCTGTTTCTTCCAGGGCTGTGGAAGATGAGGCAGAAACCCATTTGTACAATTTTCATACAGATTTTAAATTTTGAGGTAGGGACATGGAAAAATACAGCCATATGTTAGGTTGGATTGGCCTCTTGCATTATAAATCAGTCCTTGGTGGTGTTTAAATTAACAGTCTGAGTCACAAAATTATTAAAACCACCCCTCTTTTATTTCCGTTCTTTTAAAGATTTTACTCTTACATTCAAACTTGCCACTCCCTCTGAAGCATCATAAATCCCCTAAATTATGAGTTTCTCAAACTGTGATCCTTGAGATATCACCCGAATCAGGTAACATGGTGCTGTCGGGTCTCCCCTCAAAGCTCTGCAGGGAAAGTTCGCTCTGAACAGCTCTCTGTTTGGTCCCCTGCATTTCCTGCCATCACAGAAGCCCTTCAGCAGTACTCTGCTCTTTGTTGTAGAAGTTGGTTTTCATTTCCAAAGTCTTATATTTGTTTCGTTTGTACACAATGAACTTAAAAACAGGTCTTGTCTGCATTTTTTCCCCTTAGCATAGCCATCGATTGTTGTCCTAACCTGCCAGGTTTGGTTATTACAGATGCTTTATAAGAGAATAAATAATATCTCATCCTCCCAGCAGCCTGTGGTGCAGGTAAGGCATTGCCTGGTTTAGCTAGTTTCAGTTTTAATTTGGGCTTGCCTCCCTCCTCCTCCTCGCTTTCAGGGAATACCACGTCCATGTAGAAAGACTCACTGGCTATTTTTCTTGAGCCCCAGAGGTTATTCATGGTCCCATTTTTAAATCACCCAGGTGTGGCTCTGAGAAGCAGCTGAAATCCCTGGCCACAAGTCTCACCCCTGTGGTATCTGGGTAGGGGGTACCCCAGGATGAATCACACTGAGAAGAGGGCAGTGACACCAAAAGGCTGATGTTGTTTGGGCTTGGGCTACCTCAGGAGTGCACAGAGAGTGTGTTAGGGCAGGAAGTGGAGCGTGCTGTGATCCTCCACCCATGCAGGTGCTACTCAAGTCAGTATCAAGGCTTCTCAAGTCCCCAGGAGATAGTTTTGGAATAAATGGATGAAGCAATAAGTGTTTCCTAAAATGTCAGCACAAGCCTTTGCTATTGTGGTACCTGCTTTGATTCAACGGAGAATTAACTCAGGGTGAGGTTGAAGATCCACAAACTAACTTTAAATTGAAGCATATCCTCTCACCATTGAGATGCCATCTGGTCTACTGCAAAGCTGCCCCACTAGGATCTTAAGGCCGGGTGCTAACCCGCAAAGCAGCTTCATCTGGTTCCCAAGCACTGGCTATTTGCTGAGCCAGCCCCAGACGTTGTATCTCGTTTGAGGGCATTAACCTAGCTCCGGTCTGTCAGGGATTGGGAGGTCAGGTGCACATGATGGGCCTAGCCTGAAGTAAAAGTGATTCTGTCACGTGCCAAGAGTCAAGCAGAAGTATTCCTGCATCGTAATCCATACTGTGGAATGCTGGCCAAAGCTATTGGCCGTTATGCAGCTTGTAAGAAGTAGTTTGGGATGAAAGGATCCTTAAAGGAAGTTGTTAGGTTTTCTTCCCCAATTTGGAGCCAACTGATTTTTTAATTTCCTTGTTGCGTGGTTTTGCCAGCCCATAACAGTGAGCAGGAATAAATTCCTTTCAAAGGATGCACCTACAAATGTAGAGGTTAAGGTCACATTTGCAGAAAATCACATCAAGCTCCTATTAATGAGCTGGCAAGTGATTTGGAGAAAATTTTCTTTTCTGAATCAAGAAACATCCTTTAATTTCTTGCAACAGCTGAATCCTCTAATTTCACTTGTCAGGGAAGCTACATCAAATCGCCCACGAGCACACTCACTTAAAGGACGTTCTGTCCCCTTTTACAGAGGCAATATTTTTAGTGTCCTACTAGCACAGAGTAAATGCCATGGTGATGCTGCTCAGTGACTCTCCTGCCTCGCCCCTACATAATGGTAATGCCTATGTGATTTTTTTTTCTCCCATGTGATCTTTGTAATGTAATCTTCCAATTATGACAATGCACTGAAGTTCCAAAACCCAGAGCTGTGTTCTTTTACCAGAGATAAAAATGCTGTGTTGTATTCTTTATATCACAGAATAATTTCTAAAATTACAGGCCCTTTTCCCTGGAACTTAATGGTGCTGCACTACATTATGTTCTTTTTGCATCTTCTGAATAATATTGGGATGATGAAAAAACCTGTCAGAGCACTTGTGGTACATACTATAACCTACAGAAGTGAGAGCACGTAACTTGGACACGTTTTCTGTATCGTAAGCATGCACTGGCATTCTTGTCAACTGGGTAGCACTGCCAGATTTTCCATACTTGAAACCTAGTGGAGTTATTAGGTAAGTAGAACTGGTAGAGGTGTTAGTCCTTGCTCAGACAAACTAGAAGCAAAATTGTTTATTGGGGTTGCACAGGAACATACCAGGAACTGTTCTTGAAGGAGGAGCAACTTTCAAGGCACTGACCTCTTGTAAGGATGCAAGGGTGTGTTTGTTCCTTGATTACTAATTAGATACTGTCTGTTAACATGTGCAGTGCTATGTGGATGCAAATCTTCTCTTTTATCTCCCCCTTCCCTTAAGCTCTCTTCTCTAATCTTTCCAGTCTGAATTGTACTTCAATTTTCATATCCTCTCGACCCTGTTGCTGGTTACAATGACTGCCAGGACTGTGTGGGCTTGTTCCAGCCTACGGGTTTGAGAAATTTAACCTCTCCATTAAATGTTTCAAACTAACTCATTCCCTGTAAAATGAAGGTAGAAAAAAAATTTCAGTGTTTCATACAGTCTCATTATTCTCTTCTCCTCAACTGTAGCACTTGTCAGATGCATTATACATGAATAAACACATTTTTAGACAGCTCTTCAGATCAAAAAGCTCACACAGCTTCCCAGTGTGAACAGGATTAATCTCAGATAATTACTATATCAATTTATGATGACACACAGATCTCATTAACCAAATTTAGGAACAGTAGCTTTCCTAAAAGGAGAGCTCGGAAAGAACACAAACTCAGTTTGTACTAAAAAGTTTCCGTTCAGTTGTTTTCACTGCTCTCTGGGCTAGTCCCCCCCTTTGTGATCCACAGACAGAGCAGTGTGCCCAGCAAGCGGAGAGGGAGGGAGTACATGTCTTTTCTTCATTCACTAAGGAATCCTTGGCATGGCAAGACAAAGCAATGCATATTCAAGTACTTTAAGCCCTAAATACCTCTTGATGTCTAAAGGACAAGGGGGCTCTTAGAGAATCTGAGAATTGTGAATGCTGAAATCTAGATTTATGTCTGTTTGGTGATTGTGACAGAAACGTTGTTGCCTAGCTGGTAATCCGGTGGGGGTACAGAGGGCAACCCACAGTGTAGAGAATTCAGAAGCATCTGGTCTTTTCAAGATGATGGCATCCCTGCTCCTAGAACACAAGAGCATGTTCTTCTGAGTGATGGTTTTCTGCTGCTCAGGGTCTGCTTTTTTTGCTGGTCTAAACACCTCATGGCAATTGAAGCTTCTCAAATCTTTTTATTTTAGACAGCCTCTTGCAGTCTGGAACTGCAATTGCGTTTTTGCCTTCCAACCTTCTGCTAATTGTAGCTTTCCACTGATCTCTTAATATCTGCTCAATCAAACAAGTCCAGCCTATGCGTCAAATCTGGCCTGCCCAATGGTGCGTACAGGAAAAAGCAGAGCAGACCTCACTCCCACTCGTGAGGATCCATAAAGACAGATGCTTGGTGGCTTTGCTTCTAGGCTATTTGTAGGTATATTTAGTTGGGAGGGATGTATAATAATAACCAGAACAATAGGTATGAAAGGGAAAGAGTGAAATTGGCAGAACTACTAAAACCCACTGGATGTTCTCAGTTATATGAAATAGCAGCTATTATGCTGTTTTCTCACTCTTCGTACCTGAGAAGTTCCCAGCAGTGCAGTAAGTAAAGTAACATTATTTCTTGCGCTTCCCCTCTGGATATTAGCTATTGCAAGCAAGAGCTTTCTTCCCTACCAGGCAGCTTGAAAGCCCATTTTCTGTAACCCTCCTTTCCCAAGCAGTCTGCTTTGCAAGGAGGCAGTCTGATAAATCATCACCAAGTTTGGTGTTGACGTGCTGTGCTCAGCTGACCATCCCGAGGCAAAATGAAGGGCGCTCTGTCTTTAATTGAAGGCTTGACAAGAACCGTAGGCGGCTCTGCAGCTTATATGGCAACAGCTGTGTGCAGGCTTCTTAGTTCTTGACTGTATATCTAGAGCATGTGAATTCAAAAGCCTAAACATATCTTGAAACCCTTGTAGTCAGAATAAATAAGAACAGACTTATTGTACATTTAAATATATTACCCTTCTTTATTGCAATATAAAAGACCAAAACCAAAAAAGGCTGAATGAAGTAGTAGTAAGCCTCTGGTCTCTCTGCAAATTCTTGCTTTGCAGACAAAGAGTTATTGTGAACTGACATTTAGCTAAGTTAGACATTTGTTCAGTTCCCTACACAATAAGAATATAGCATTTTTCTTTATAACATATGTGTATCATAGTAGCTTTCTAATTACGTAAGAGAAGTTTCTTCCTGAGCTTTTCTCTTCTACACCTACAACCATGGCAGAAGTGTGTACTGCTTTGACCAGAAAAGATTAGCTGTCTGACTCAGAATCATTTTGGTAGCCCTGGCCATCCTGATGAACATATAAATCTAATTTCATGGGAGCTAGCGGACTGAGTGTGCAATTATATTGGCATCAACAGAGTTGGTTAATAAAGACACATACCAGCATTAATTTTGCAGGTGATTATTAGATTTGTTTTTTAATTGTCACTCCAGGGAATTACTTGTCCAGGGTACTTTGTTCTGAAGATGCACAATAAGAACCCCTGGCTGCAGAGACTTTATTTCAGGACTAAAATTAAATCCTACTTGGTGTATGGTGGATTAATGGTCATGGAAAGTGTTCTTCCGCAGTCGGTATCCAGCACATCATTGCTGCACAGTAACTAGAGTGCTAGAGTGACGCTCTCAGACCTGATGCTTTCTTTTTTTAGAGATGTGACTTTAGAAACGAAGAAGGAAAAAAAAAGGGAGTTTGAGATAAAGCAGGCTTCACTTAGTCCCAGCATAGCCTCTATTTTTAGCAGGATGCTTTGCTCTCACTTGCATGGGTTCTTTAACTACTTAGACAACTGGTGGTGGAAGGCTTGACTGGATGAGCCTGGGAGAGGGCTGAGAAGGAATGCAAATCAGGTCAGCAAGCATTTTCATCTAATTGTAATAAGTAAAACAATAGCTGAAGCTGCATTGCCCAGTGTTCCTTCCCCCAGCACAAAAGCTTTTCAGGAAGGGCAGTTGCCTTGTGGGACACTATGTCCTGGGTGAAAGCACATGCCCTGGCTTTATGGCAGACAGTGTCCTTCTAATTCTTTGATCTGATTTGGCTGTGGCTTTTCAGAGTAAATCTGAATCATTCTATTCTCAGCTCTTAAGGTGACATTGTAGCACGCAGAAAGTTGTAGGGAGCCTCTTAATGCTCTGTATTTAGAATCAAAAATCTGAACCGTGCACAGACAAGGAGACAAGTGTTAGTATATCACTTAAAAGTCCCGTCCTAGAGTTTTGAAGCAGTTGCTGTAAACCTGCCCAATGTGATATTCAGTAAACTTTAATGCTCAGGAGACATGCTAGTCAGCTTGACTAAAAGGGTAAAGCCTTAACAGCACTCCATCTATGGCCTGGAGAGATTACTTTATTCTGTACACGCATACCATCATTCTCAAATAAACACAGCCGCTTTTGTCAGAGTGTGTGTGCACGCACACTTATATTCTAACTCTGTACAGTGTGTGGAGAATGACTTCTGGCTTTGTGTGGGTGCCAACTTCAGTTTGGTGTCTCAGTCCAGAATAGTGGATAGTGATTCCAAAAGAATCGCTGCTGTAAAGGAATCAACTTTAATGGTTTTATCGTGAGCAAATGTGGTGAGCAACACTGGATTTGGAAGATGAATGAGTTGCTGTTGCGATTTTAAAAGGGTCTGAAGCATCTTGTAGAGTTGTCCATGTTTGATTTTGTGCTGACATTTTAAAACTTCATAGTTGCCTCATTGAGATTTTCTTGAAGGATGTTTTCACTTTGTCTGTATGATTATAATTCTATGGGCATCTGGGAGAATTTGAAAAAAGATAACAAGTGCTTCATTTTGGTTTTTGCCCTCTTTTCCACTACTTGTCTCATTTTGCAGGTGGCCGCATCTGCTCTTTCTCCCCCTGCATCGAACAAGTCCAAAGAACATGCCTAGCGATGGAAGAATATGGTTTTACAGAGATTAACACCTTGGAAATTCTCCTCCGAGTATACAATGTAAGAACAATTAGCTTGCAAATCCCTGACCTTGGAAAAGCAGCTGAGGATAATTCTAGCACTGGCTTTGACAGCAGCAACCCATCAAACCAAGGTAGCCTGTGCACTAATCTGCAGCAAGGAACTGTGCAGTTCAAAAGCGGCGTGCCACTCAGGGAGATGGTCGGTCACACTGGATACCTGACCTTTGCCACCAAGAGCCTGTATTAGTACATGTTGAGTTTGTGCGGTTTGGAGCACTTTGTGTGTTTGTGTATGTTTTCTGTTTTCATGGTTCTTTTTTGTAGGGTATCCAAATTTTTACTTGTCAGGGAATTCCATATATAGTCAGATTTGGTTGGAATATGCTTTGTTTAAATAGCACACAAGCATTAACCAGAGCAGCGTCAAGGGAATGTTGAAACTCTGGAATGGTTCTCCACTTGCCGTCAGAAAGAAGATAAATTAATAGTGAATGGCCATTCATTGGAATGTGCAGAATAAAGATCCCTCCCGATATGAAAGCAAAACAAACAGCACACTAATTGCCATTTTTTCCTCCTCTTTTCTGAATTACTTTCCCAGGTTTTTGTTTTTATTTTTTTCTAGCACCACTAAACACTTTTTTTAAAAAAACTTCTCTAATGTCTGTGTTGCTCTTATAAATGTGAAAGTGCCTACTTGCTTGATTTTAGGTACGAAAGTTGCGAGGTCATAGGGCTGCCAGCGCAACTGATCCCAGAATTAGTGTTTCCTTGGAATAATGTTTGGCTGCACAGAGGATTGTTGGCAATGCTGAGGAACACAACCTCTCACTCCATTCCAGGCTGGCATCTGTAAATCATTTAGATTACACAAAGGTCAAAAAAAAAGGGTGTTAAATGTTGGATTTGGTTTAAAATAGTGTATTGTGCTCAACAATTTATAGTAGAAATTTGGACCTGGATTCATACTATAGTCTTCTAATAGATCGTCCACTTTCATAGTTGATGAATCCACTGTGAAAATTCACTGAACAGCTGGTTAGTGTTATCTGAACACCTCTCTGTAAGCGGTGTGGCTGAGGTTCTGGTTGTTTGGTGGTTTATGTGCATTATGGGGTACTGCCTTCCTGCAGTTGAATGACAGATTGCTTTTGGCAGGATTTCTGTCTCCAAATTGCAACAGCAATGCCAAGTTAGTAAAATCCTCAACCAGCTTCATTAATTAAGTTTTTAGACCATTTATTCTTTGGTCTTCCATACCAGTGTGATGAACTGTTTGAATGCTGGATTAAATTTTGTATTTACAGATTAAAATAATTATGCAAATTTATGAAGTTCCTTCTTTCTTTTTCCTTTTTTTAAATGAATTCACAAATATTTTTATTCCAGCCACTAGTACTGTCTCTGAAGCATTCAGCTGTGCCTTGCATTCAGTACCTGAATGTATTGATTACCGTGTAAGAAAAATAACCATTCATAAAGTGCTGCCTGAACATTTGAACCTGATATCCCTCCTCCATTCTTGACAAAAATAAACAAAGCTAAGCTTTTAACGTGTTATAGCAGAACGCTAATCCATAACGGTTTAAAGAAAGCTCAACCGATCACAACAGCAAAGATAAACTGTTGAGCAGATTAAAGGCAGAAAGCAATTCTGTTGAACTAAATCAGTTATGTAAGTTGGCCTACAACTGTAGCAGTTCTCCCGAAATTATGTGAAAGTTCTCATTCTGCTGCCGTTAATGTCCTCCAGAAAGGCACACAGTAAAATGTTAACGCTGTTTATATGGTTTGGTAGCTGTATTATAGTGATGTGCTTGTATGTCTATGCATATGCACGTTTGCATGGTTAAAGCACCACCACAGAAGTAAGCCTAAGGTACTAACATAAACCAAAAGGATGTGGAAATACAACATTAATGCTACAAGGGTGTTCTTAGCTGAGAACGAGGCGATTCTCATTCACTAACAAGTGGCATGCCCAATCTTCGCCAGGGATAATTCCAGCCCTAGACTTGATTCTTTTTTCCTGACAGCCTTTATTTTAAAATAGTGTAACATTTAAACAGGATTAAAGAGGAACAAAGTCACATTTCTGTCCTACAAATAGATGTGGAAGGGAAATACCGATGTGTCTTCATGGAGCTTGAAACAAGGCTGATGCCTTTTTGCCTACAAAGCCCAATTCAAAACCCCTTGAAATAAACCATTGACTTTGCATGGCCCCATATTGATTTTGATCCCTGCTGAGGAAGGGCAAGCATTGTGTAAGAGGAGAAGGATTTCATTTCTGTCTTTGCAATATTAAAAAAGGCTTCTGTGTTTTTGTTGCCAATCACAGCCATGGCCAGCAGCACCACACCGCTTCCTGCTGTTGCTTTGGTGTCAGGGTCACAAGGAGGATCCCACACTATCCAGTGTGGATGGTACTGTGCTGCCAGAACCCCCTCACTGTTTAAATCTGCTTATGATCACCCATGTGATTTTACGTTCTGGCTACATTCCCTGCCAGAAGTGGTAAATCAGAAACATAGGTCTTTCCTGCCGTACCGGGGGAATCTGCCTGGGCCATGCTTTCAAAGTCTCCTTTCTCTTTTTGATACGTTTTAGTCTTCAGTCTGGAATGAAACATCTCTTCTCCCTGCCCTGACAGAGTTTGGTCACGCGTTGGCAGGCTGCACGTTTTCATTGCTGCCGTGCACTTGGATCCCTCAGTTGTTGTGGACAAACCCCAGTACACAGCTCTGCCCGACAGCCAGGACAGCTTGTCCTGTTGTGCTCCATGCCCTACAAGCTAGCGTGGAGAGCAGTTTTAGACACCTTGCAACCTCCAAGGCAAACAGTAATGACTAAGAGGAGGCTTGTGAAACACTTGAGAGGTCTGCTGCTGTTCGCTGTTTACCTGGGCTTTAATTAAAGCATTACAGATCTGTATCTCACTGTGGTTGTTTCCTGCTTACCTGTTAGCACAACACTTTTCCTCTGAAGAAGATATGATCATGAATCCTGGTTGAGAGCCTTAAAGGGATAGAGTAGCGAAAATGCTAGGAACTCACTCTTCTGCTTAATTCCCTGCTCTGTCTTCTCCTTAGGTACTTTGGGATACATGATGGTGAGGAGATGGTTCTTCCTGGGAAGCGTTCCAGAGATGAGGGTTCTGGTTCACGCTCACTCCCTTGAGAGTACATCTGTGCTCCATTAGTCCTGGTCAACTGGATGATTGCGGAAGTCATGGTGACCTAGAAAGGAGGGGGGCCCAGAGATGCAGCGAGCCTAGATCCAGTTGTGAATACTAGCACACATCCCAGCAGAGTCTGCGTCATTTAGGTGGGCGAGTGCACTGGGCAGCCCACGTGTTCATGCCTTACCCAGGTTCCTTCTGGACAGAGACTGGAGAAAACTCTCACTCCTGGGCTGCAGTTCAGTGGTGTTCGGTGCTCCCAGCTCACCTCTGATGCCAGGGGGAGCAGCTCAGGCTCAGAACAGGAGGGGTGAGAAACGGCTGGGCTGCTTGCGCAAATCTGAGAGGCACAGTAAGAGCAAAGTGGGAGAGTGAGCATTGCGTAACCATGATGTTACACCAAAGGTACGTGCAGCTGTGACTAGTCAAAGGGAGGAAGAGGGTTACTCTAGTACCAGAAAGGTCTGTCTGTGTCACCATGAGGGAAAGCATTTACATGCTGCTGGCCTCTCGAGTGCTCCGGAGGAACTATGTTGTTCAGATGCCAAAAGAGGGGAGCCAGATTGTGTTATTTCCTTTCTCCCTACGTGACGGCTTCTGAACTGGAATGAATAGGCATCAGTATCAACACAGGGAACAAATAAACCTTGAATGGTCAAATAAAAATAATCTTCCTCACTGTTATCCAGCCCTTTACCTGCATATCTCGCCCAGGAGCTCTGTGTCCTTTTGTAGGCTGTTCAGGACATGCTGTTCTCCTCTGCCGGAGGGCGACAACTTTGAACGCTGAGGTTAGCTGGCTGATATGCTGATAGAAATAAATGCAGAAGCCAGCTGGGAACACTGGCCTGTGGGGCATCTCACTGTACCTGCTTGTTTCTACCTGGCTGCTAAGATAGATTGCCCACAACTGCGCTTCCCTTGCTGTGGAGCGGTCCCTTCCCATCATCTCCCCTCTTCTGCTCTCAAACCCAAAGCTAACAGACGCTAGCACCAGCTTTTCCTGACGCTCCGAGGCGACTCAGATTGCACAGCCGGGTTTTTGGCAGTGGCGAGTATTTTCCTCTTCTCTTTACTGGCCCTCAAGGTGGGGAGAAGGGCTATTTTTTTGCCACCCCACCAGGACATGCAGCTGCAGAGGCTCCGCAGGTCCGGCTGCTGTGAGGTGCTGTGGTGAGAAGCCGCTTGAGTGCTCCTGACCCCGGGAACCCTTCAGAGAGCCGTGTGCTGCCATGGCAACAGCTCAGCATCATTCAAGCCGCTGAAGACCTCAGCCTTAAGTTATTTCGGTGGGGGCTGAGTGGGTTGATGCTAAATATCTCATTCCTTTATAGTTCTTAAGAGGGCGATTTGCATGAATGGTTCCAGTGGAGCTGTGGAGAAGCTCTCCCCAGGGGTGCAGATAGCTGCAGGAAGTGTCAGAGACCAGACCCCAGTGAATGCAGAGCTACTGCTCCCAGAGGTGCTGGCTGAGCACTCCAAACTAGTAAGTAGAGGAAGCAGCTTTTGCCACCTTTTTTCTGGTAGCGCTGGTACTGATTCAGCACCAAGCCCATGTGCAGGACCAGTTGTAGTCAGCTGGGAGAAACTGTTGCTTTAGCAACGTCCCTTTGTGTTGGGCACTGTGCAGGAGGGGCAAGTCTGCAGTGGGATTTTCCTCTTTTCTCGCTTCTGTTGCTTTGGGGGGGGCTGTAGTGCCCCCTCCTTCCTTCAGTCAAAAGTACGTTAGCAGTAGTTAGCCCTAACACAGGTGTCTGGGACTCGGCGTGGCTGGTTCCTGGGCATGTGGAATGAAAGTTTGTGATGCCAAAATACTCTGAGCCAGAAGTTACTTTATTCCACTGGGGGGGGCGGGGGGGGGATAGGGGCGAGGAAGACAATGAGATTGTAGGCTCTGTGGTAGTTTTTACATTGGTCCCCCATGCCCTTAGAAACTGCCCATAAAGCACTATTCCAGAATGATTTAAAAACAAATAAATAAAAATCCACCTATTCCTAGGAATCAGCTGGATTGGAGAACCAAATCTGCTTGGAGGGAGAAGTGGAAGAAGCAGTAGCAAGGCAGAGAACGATTTCTGGGAGAAGGCGCCTCCTTTCCTGACCTTTTGCAGTGACGAGGCAATTCCCCAGAAGGTTCCAGCTGCTCCCCTTAAATGCCGTGGACCAGAAATGCTCAGTGGTGAGGATGTTCGGTCAATCAGGCTGTTTCAACAAGGCACATAGGCTGGGATCTACAACTGATGCAGTGGAAAGGAGGGAGGGAGAGGAAAAGAGGTTTTTAAAGCCTCTGCAGTCAGCTCAACCTGTTGGATTACACGTACATCATGTCACGCTGCTGTTACAAGAGTTGCAGTACAGTCTAAGTTCTCTTAGCAAAATATACAATGTACTTGCATATCATACAGAAAAGAATCACCCGCTTCAATACATTACTGGGCAAGAGCACGGGACAAGAAAGAGATTTGATTGTCTGTGTTGAAAAATCAGGTTTAACTAAGAAACCAGCTGCAGTTTCTGCATGTTCTCTTGCTGTGTTTTCGTGTCCTCTGTCAGATAAGTTGGGAACGTGTAAGAAAACGGATAATACTGGAGTGGAATTCATACCCCACAAGCACACAAATCTTCCCAGACAGGGGATTGACTTCCAGTTTTTACCACCCATTGCTCCCAGGAGGATCCTTCATTGCCAACATGTCCTCAAGAGAGAGAGAAAATTGCCCTTTTTCAGCAGAGAATGCAAATATTCACATGGTTATGGCTGATGACCATGTCAGAGCAAGGACAACAGCGCTGGGCTCCTGAAGGTTTCTTATAGAATAGAAATGGGGCTGTACACCCCCTCAAGAGGTTGCTGGCGTTATGTCCGGCCCCTATGCATTGCTAGCATTAGAGCAACACCAAGAGGCCCAGGTGGGCTAAACACTCCACGCAGAGCCGGTCCCGCAGAGCTCACCAGCCGAGCAAGCCACAGGGCAAAACAGATGTGGCCTGACTGGCGTGCGACCAGGCGTCGCGTCAGCTAGCCCAGGGCTTCCTCCCGACCTCAGGAACAGCGCTGCGTCTTGTGTGTTATCCTTCAGAGCATTTTCAGCCTCCAAGGGGATACGCAGGGCTCAACGTTTCCTTCAGACTGAGCAAGTGCCTTTGCACCCGCCGGCTCCTTCTGTACCGCTTCTGATGGAGGTATATTAGAAGAGTCAAGGTGCAACATGCCTCCCGAGGAGAAGAAAATGCGATTCTTCCGCATGATGAATCTCCATGTGAGACCTGATTTCTGCTTCGTCAGGAAACAGTTCCTTATTTCTCATGCAGGGTTTTTTTTTTTGAACCTGCAAACATTTACTCGGGGAGGAGGAAGGGATTTGTAAAATTGTTGTGGAAGGAGATGGAAGTACCTGCTGCTGTTGTGAGAGCGTGGTGGTACCTCCACATTAGGTAGCTGCTGGCTGCCTGAAGAAAGAGCAGATTTGTTGAGGAAGGTAAAGGGATTTCATGCCCCAGCTCCTATTGACTTTCCTTCCTCATTTATTTCCGTGGGATTTCAGCACAACTGCCTTGATGACCTGGGCCCTGGTTTCATCGGCTTCTCTGGGAGTCGTACAGCACTGTGCTCATTTGAAAGGCTGATGTGTATGGGGATTGTGTAAGAAAGTGGCAGGATGGAAAACAGGACCTGACGTCCCAGATCTTCCCTCTGCTAGAAGGGTTACAGCTCCTTCCTAAATCGCCGTGCTCTCCTAGTGCTAAGCAAGAGTCTCCTCCGAAGAAACGCTGTTTGCGCTCTCACACGGCAGCATCTCGTTGCCCACAAATTCTTACAGTACCTGGATGCAAATGTAGTTAGATAATGTTCACCATGTCATGACTCATTACCAAATCAGAGCATGCAGCCATATCAATGCTTAATGATTTTCTGAAACTTTAATTCATTTTACTCTGGAGCCATTTTCATTAATTAGCTGGATTAATTTTATACAGATTAAAAATGTAAGTTGATCTCTTTGAAGCAGATAAGTGGCATTTTTAAATCTATATTCTATCCCAAGCCTATAAATACATCTGCCTCATAGAAATCAGCTGGTTATGGTTGATCTTACAGCAGAGAGGATGACTCAAAGAGGCTTATGTACTGCATTGTTTTTATCAAAGCTGAAAAAAACCCACCCAAATTCCCTGTGAATTAGAAGGATCAATGACTATAGATAGATCCTGTACTTTTCCCCCACCAGATGAAATGCGGTGCTGGTTTCAGATTGTCTGGATCCAGTGCAGTCACCTTAGCAGCAGGTAGTCACATTTTGTTGCACTTTTACAGAATACCAACCACCATTTAATTTCCTCGAGTAAAAATCAGCAGAGCAGAAATACCATGTTGGCTGCTAATTGCTCAAAACAGCATGCAGCCAGCGGTTTCCTTTCGTGCTGCCCCACTGCATTATAGAACACCTGAGAGCAGCTGAATTCAATTATATACCCCCAAAGTAATATTAAAAGACCATGAGCAAGGCTGCAGAGTCACTCTTGCAAAAAGCTGGGGAATCTCATAGAATTAAGGCACTTTCTGAAGCTATTAGTGGTAGGAAAAATAAGGCTAAATTCAGGGATAAGGAACAGAGAGTAGAGGTCCTAGTTAGGTCTCACAGGAGCGTGGAGATCACGAGTGGCATCCCAGCGTCCGTACTGGTACTTGTGCAGCTCAGCGTCGTTATAAATGACCTGGAAAAAGGGCTGAGCAGTTAGCCGTGGCTGTCTGCTGATGGCACCGAATTATTTATGGCAGTAGGACAAGGACAGGTTGTAAAGAACTATAGAAAGACCTTACAGGTGAGTCCTTCTTCTGAGTGACTCACTGGGCAATAAAGTGCAGGTGAAACTCAGTGTAGATAAATGCAAAGGGCTACCACACTGAGGGGAAGGGGGGACAGCCCTACTGGGAAGCGTGAGCTGGTACCTACACCTGGTACAACTGGAAGGGACACCTGGTACCGACTGGGTGTTGGGTACCAGGTGTTGGGGCTGCAGCAGGGAGAGAGGAGCTCGGCGCTCAGCAGCAGCTCACAGCGGTGGCTGCTCCAGGCTGAGTGCCGCTGCCGAGAGGAGCACCGTCATCCTCTCCGAGGGAAGGACAAGCTTGTTCCTTTTTGGAGGAGCTGTTTTCAACCTCCCAGCAGAGCGTGACTAAATGGAGCTAATCTAGGAGCTCGTGTCCATTTACTCAACAGTCCCTCTGTACCTTCCTGGCAGTGATGGTCTAAAGCTCCGTGACACTTCCCAAAACGTGCAATGGCTGCTTGCTGCAAGTCAAAGTCAAGTTCCAGTTGTGTTTTCAACCACAGTAAAAAGATTTATATTGCAAAACTCTAGTGGTTCTTAACAGCAATTTGCCCACTTGTAAGATGGGAGGTTTTCATTATGACTTTGTTTCCTAAACATTTGAAAGCCTTTGAAAAGCAGAGGGCTTGCTCAGCTGTGTCCGTAAACATTCAAATGATGCTTGACTTGTTTTCTACCCTGTATTTATCCTCTGAGTACGCGTGCTGCTGTTTAGCAAGTGCAGCAGTCCTGGGAGACCAACGATGGAAGGAGCCTCCTACCTGCAGCGTAGCCTGGGGAGCTAAACCTCTGGCTCCCGTGCCTGAATTTGTGATGAACCAAAGAGCCAGACTTTTAAATTCCATGTTCCGCCCAAAAAACGAGGACAGCAACCGCTGGAGCACCAGGAAGGCCACAGCCGGGTAGCATCTTTGGCTGCACTAACTGATGGAGAGCTGGGCAACGCTCCTTGTCCTGCAACTGCACTTTTTTTATCCCATTTACCTGCAGCAGGGTTCGGGCTGCAAGCGGGCGGCCGCAGCGGGGAGCAGCTGTGGGGAGTAGCTGTTTCACTGCTCCTGAGCGCGGCTGCCCATGGCATTTCAACTTTGTTTGACTACTACTAAGTCCAACTCTTCCACTTCGTTTGGGAAAAAAATGCAATAAACACACACTACAATTTGCATGAAATTTTTCAACAGCCCAAGCTAAATTCAGTCTCTATGTGCTTGGAATGTATTTAAAATAATTGCTATTTATGTTTTGGGGTTTTTTTTTTTTTTTCCTCTGGCTTTTTACCAATCTAATCAGCATAATTTGACTGTGCTGGAACAAATCTACAAGACTCCAGAACTGCTCTTGCAGATCGTGCAGATTAAACATGAACTAATTAGTAGATTTCTGGATCTCTAAGCCCACAGCTTTGGAAAAAGCTGACAATGCCCATCAGTGTTCCCACAAGAAGAGAGAGACAAAACCCAGACACACCAGAAAAATGACTACAGATGGAGATATGTGTGAGAAGTATTTGCAAAAGAAAAAAAAATACACAAAGGCATTGTGATATTAAGCAACAGCAATTAGTTTACTTTTTTTCCTTCTAAACATTTCAAGAATAAAGACTTTTTTCTGACTGTAGTTTGCTCTTTTGTGGAAATTAAACATGGTCCTGTAAGAACTAGTGGCCATAAACCACTGCGGGGTAAAAAAGGAAAATGTAGCAGAAGCTACGAAGACAAATATTGAATTCACCCACGAGTTTGTCCGAGCACATCCAAAAGCCATGACGTCAGTAAAAAGGAAAAACTCTGACTATCGCCCTGGGAATGAAACCAAAAAATCACTTTGCCAATATGTGAAGGCTTCTTCATTCTGAAAGTCTTCTAAAAGTTTCCTCGGGAGACAACAATAACTTGATCAGAAATGTTCCAGCAGATGATGAAGAACAATAACAGCTGCTCCGAGGCTCACGGCAAACAATGGAAAGTCCCCAGCTGATTTGCTCAGTCTTGAACAGGGTCCAAAATTCACAGAATTTCGGAGAAGAGGTAAAAGCAGCTGCCTGCCTGCGATAGCGGCGTTCACACAAGGAGGGAGCTGGAATGGCCCCATAATTCAAGCCCCATCCAACAACTGCCACTGACAGGCAAGAGCCTGAAAAACGCACTGGAAAATTGGGTTCAGCGTTGGTCCTGAAGAAGGATGCTGCCTTCCCAGGCCCTGCTTTTGATGGGACAATGTGGACAAACTCAGGAAGGTCTCTCTAGAATTAGACTTGTCGTGCATAAGGTGGCATTGTTAAATCCCGGGTGCATTAAAGAGGTGGTTTAATGGTCCTGTTTCATTAGTCACATGCAATAAGGATGCTCTCGTGATCCCACCGGTACCAGTTTTATGGAAGGTCTCTCCGTCGAATTTGCTGGCACTGAGCTTATCAAGCTGCCAGTCGGGGCTGATTGAGCCAGACAGGCTCTGCCCTTTGATCTGATCTGATTAATGTCCCAGACCGTTTCACTTTCAGCGGTCACTTGGGGGATACCTGTACACAGGACTGCTCTAACGAGTTCTCCTTATCATCGCCACCTGAGGCTTTCCTTGCCGCACAAGAGCAGGAGGCTGCCACCCCATCCCTGGAGGTGTCCAAGGCCAGGTGGGATGGGGCTTTGAGCAACCTGGTCTGGTGGGAGGTGTCCCTGCCCATGGCAGGGGGGTGGAACTCGATGATCTTCAAGGTCCCTTCCAACCTGAACCATTCTGTGATTCCATGATTCTGTGTCTCTGCCCAGAGACCCCGTTCTCCCAACCAGTGCAGTTAGACTTAATGAGGAAATTTAAGCTAACGACATCAGAAATTTGGCTCATTATCTTTGAAATGCAGATAAAAGAGGCAAGACGGCTTCAAAAACATCTGAAGAATGTCCTGGTGCTGGAGCCTGAGTTTCATGGTGCGGTGCCGGCGCTGCCCCAGCTGCTGGGGATTTACTGCTGTGTAACCGCAGCCGGAGCGGGCCGCCGGCATCCAGGGAGTGCCGGGCTGAGCCTCCGGTGATAGATTATATGCAGAAAGCGCAGGCTGGGGGTGTTAGTGCAGCCTTGCAAGGAATTTTGGTTCGGTTTAACTACCGATAGGGAACAGTGCTTCCACGGGGGTGACAGCGTAAGCAGTGGGTTTCATGGACAAATTCCTCTTTCACCTCTTCAGCACCTGGAGCAAATCTGCCGAGAGAAGCTTCGTGCCTTCCCCACGGTTCAGAGCAGAGCACCCCTGCGCTGCGGTACAGTACCTGGGGAAAGTAAGCAGGAATGAACTGAATCTTAATAACGCCTGCTTTGCTTTCATATCTCTTCCCCCACCACCCCCGCCCCCCAAGAAAAGAAGTATTTGGGAACTGCCGGAGACTCTTTCCCCATGATGCAGCTCAAAGTCTGTTTCAATAAAAGACCAGACTTCTCTGCGAACGGAGCTTTAACAGCAGATTTATTTCTTTAACGGGAAAATCAAGCTGAAGATAATAAAATTTAAGCCTATTCCTGAGCCTTTCATTAGGTACATATTTATTTTGTCATTTCTCACAAAACTGCAGTCTTTTATTTGAAGGGAGCTTGTGTTGCATCATACCCTTTTGGCCAGGTACAATAAATACTCCTAAAAATAATCCTAATAAACCTTGTGCAAACATGCACATTATAAGCACGCTCCCATTCCAAAATCCTCTCTCTGCCCCGTGGAACTGAAATCAGGCTTTTTCCATGACATGGTTAAAGCCTGTGCGCAGGATGCTAGTCCTTGTTGTTAAAATCCCTCTGGAATTTGTGTCAATTTATCCAAAGAGCCACTTGGAAATACAGCACAGGGCTTAACCCCCCCAGCCTCCCCGTGCCATTTTCGAGCCCAAGCTCTAGCAACTCTGAATCATTTATTCAAATCGCACCCACAATATTTCATTTTTGTCTCCTTTTGATGTGTCGGTTTAAATCTTTCCCCCTCTCTCGGGCAGCTCCCCAGCAGCGCAGTGGTGGCACTGGGGGCTGATGCCCGAGGGCAGGAGCGGTGCAAGGTGCTTTCATGGCAGCAGCAGCACCGTTGGGACGACTTTCCAATCTCACGGCTTTGCACATCTTGGTGGGGACAGGGTAGGTTGGTTTCTGCCGCAAAAGGCATGTCGGCACTTTGGCGTGTGTGAAGGCGATGCAGCCAACAGCCTTTGCTTTATCTCCTTAATCACGTTTATAGCTTTACCTGCCTGCGTCATGTGCTGTGAGTTCAGACATTAGTTACGGATGGCGTTTTTTGGAATTAGAGGTTTTATTTGAGGGAAATGAAGCAGTTGTACCTTCACCACAAATAAGCGCACTCCGTCATCAATACGCGCTTGCAAAGCGATGGCTGGGCAGCAACACAAAATCCCGCCCCCCCCCAAGGTGGATGTGTCCCAGAGACAACGCTGCCATAAGCTGCAAGAGCAGGAGCAGCACAAACCACTGTGCCCCTGTGTCCCTGTCGCCTCCTGGGATGATGCAGGGGACTGATGCTATCCCACTGGAGGAACCATGTTCTCTCCCTGCCTGCCTCGCCAGGAGCAAGCACGGAGGTGGGAGCCAACTTCAGAACCCCAAGCCACAGAACTGGCAAGGCTTTTTTCCATGTTCCTTGCCGAAATTGGTCTTTCCACTTCTCTGCCTGTCTTCCTCCTCCCAGTCAGACCTGTTGCTGAGGAAATGCTAAACCCCAGGAATGCCAGTGCCAATTTGGGGAGGGCACGGACAGAGAGACTGCTGCCCCTCTGGGGAATCAATCCCTCCGGCTGCCGGGGCGGTTTCTTGCGAATTCAAAGCAAAGAAATCAAGGACAATGGGATTACCTGTACAGGAAAGCTTCAGTTGATGGAGCAGTGTCCCTGCTTGCTGCTGCCAAACCGGTCTCTGTGTTTGACCTTGGACAGGTCACTCGGGTCCAGGACGGCACCAGCACGGGCAAGGACTCCGCAGTCCATCCCCTCGGGGCCAGATGCTGCTGCTAGCTCTGCCCCTAGCATTCTGCTATCCCTTTATTATTCATATTAAGCCTTCTAATATGCTTGTTTATAATATTAGTTTCTACTCTACAAAGGTGTATGGACATGATAGATGATATGCAGAAAGCAAAGTGAAGGGTGCTTTATAAAGTCAGCATATTAGGGGTTTATCCAGTAAATTAATATCTTTTAGAATGCTTATGTACATTGAAACAAAGATCTGTCATAAATTACGTAGTTCAGGCAATTGATTTATACCCCAGCTTTCTGAAACCCGGGGAACGGTCCAAAATAATTCAGCCCTATTTCTGCACAAAACGAGCACTCTACGCTCTTCATCCACTATGAAAGCAAAGCGTCTAGAGGTCTGTGGAGCAGAGTTGCCCCAGCCAAGCTCAGCTGTAATGCACACTAGCTGGAAGCCAGATGAGCTTTGTGGCAGCGCAGATTGAAGATGGAGCGAAGTGACGCAGCCTGGCGCATCCCCGGCTCCTCTCACCCGTGTCCTGCCCAACGGGGCTGCATGGGGGCGATGCTTCAGTTTAGTAAAGAAAGTGTTCTGTCATTTTTTTTCTCCAGATCTTCACAAGATATAGCGTGTTCTTGGTGTAAATATCAAGAATCTCAAAAACTCTTCCTTGCTGCACACAGAGCTAAATAAAAATGCCTCTTCCTTAGAGCTGGCAGTTTAAGAAGTCTTAATGAGCTTCTCTTATTCATAAAAATACTTTGTTTTTTAAAAGCTTGCCATTTCATATTGAAATAACAGCTTCTAATGTGTCTCTACAGTTTTAATGTGCATGTCTCCAAATTTGCAACTTTTTTTCAACCCACTTTTATCAAAAGTCCGTGTTAGGGAGCATACCCGACATGGCCTCGCAGCTACCTCTCCCCAAGGGAAGTTCAACAACCCACCAAATGGCAACTAGGAGGAAATACCAGCAGGGAAATTTAATTTTAATGAGAAGGAAGGAAATCTCCCAGAGACAAAAGTCAAGCCAGCTTGCGCTACCCGTGGAAAGTCCCGTGGGACCCCTGAAAGTCGTACCCCAAGGACTCGACTCACACAGCACCTTTGCCGGGCTTTCTCTCCAGCTTCTTCTTTTAAGGTCCAGCCCAGCATCATGCAACATGGACAACTTGCTACACCCGCATGATGTCTCTCTGAATTCTACCTGCCTGCAAAAAGTTGAATTGGCATGCTCTGCTAATTTTTTTCCAAGCAAGAACTGTTCTTTTAATTGCAGGTTTTAATGTGATATAATGTCACTCCCGTGCTCTCAGGCACCCTGCTGTGTGCTTTTGCAGAGCAACAGAAGTATCCTAGCAGTGATAAGATCTTTATAAACCCGTTGTCCTTGTTAAACAGCGAGGACTTTGATTCTATAGCAACATTGCATTTGGTGAAAACTTTATTTGCAGACAGTCCTTTCCCTTCAGCCTACTAACCACTAAGTCTGCCATTGACCTTCAAAGGCTTTTAAATTCATGTTTAGCAAAGAAATTGCAAGGTGAGCACCTGACTTTCAACCTGTTTGTTGGACCTGCCATTGCTGGCCCCACCTCAGCACGTAACCTTCAGCCGTGGACTCCGAGCTTGCAGTCAGCGCTTTTACCACCCGAGCTCTTTGAAATGCCTTTCAGCCCCACTGCAAATGGTAATACCGGTGATAGAGAGAGATTAAAGGCCGATGGGGGTTGTCATAGGAACTACGGTATCTCTCCAGTTCTCTGCCAATATTTTCCAGGAGCCTATTTCCTCTTATATCAGGATATATAAAAAAGAAATTGATCTGCCTTATGCAAATACTTCTTATCAGCAGATAAATGCACCTGCACCACCAGGTATATGCGATTAAGGAGCCTGGGCTCGAGGTGACACAGCGGTAGCACGTGGTACCCTGCAGAACAGCAGGTAGACACTTCCCATCTAAAAAGTTATTTGTACTAACTATAAGGAATGAACCATTAAGCACAAATGACCCATTTAGCAAAATGAATTACAGAGCAGCATTGAGTGGATCCTCCAGTCTAGCCTACGTGCGCCAGCTCACGATTGGGGCAGGGGGAAAGTGTGGCTTTAATCCCTTAAACTCTTGTGTATAATACAGAACTGCATGTCTATGATCCCAGGTGCTATTGTGGCACTCAGGAATTCACCAGCAACGCCTCCTTTCTTCTAAGGACAGTAATTTGCGGAGCAGTTTCCAAGGCTGCCATGTATTAAGTGTTTTTCTCAATAAAACGATGCCCAGGATTTAGGGATCAGACCTAAACCCACAGACATCATTGGAAACCCTCCCATTGATTTCAGCAACCTTTGAATCAGGCCCTCATTTCTGTGGGCACTGCGGGAACAGGGAAACACAGTGCTCTGCAGCAGTGTTTTTAAAAACATATTTGGGATCATCCCTCCCTCTGGCAACCTTTAGTTTAGCAGCTTAATCATGAGATAGGAACAAGAGCAGCTGAAAGATCTTCCACCTTCCTGCAATGAGTTAATTTTCTCCCCTGCTATATTAGCCATCATACATCTATATATATTGTCATTTGTTTCTTAGCCTCCTACAGATCAGAGAGCTGCTTAATCACTGCTTGTCAGCTCCTGCCTTGCCATATTTCAGCCTGTTCATCTAAAAAGTTGTTATTTTCTCCCTGGGCAGCCAGTAGTAAACCAGCGAAGCAATCAATAAACGTCCTTAACTGGAGCTCAGACTGCAAGCGGAAGCATTGTCTAAAACAACAGGGGGAGGATAAATCCTTGTTTCCTTCCCCCCGGCACCGCTGACTGCACGTATGCACTGATTCACTTGTCAGCTTGCCATTAGCAGACGCGCTCTCCCTCCCAAAGCACAGGGGTTGTGAAAGAAGAGAGGGGAGAGCCACTCACGGCAGCAGCGGGTACCCCCTTGGGCAAGCTGAGTCCCTTCTCCAGGTTAGGCTCCCACCTCCGGGACATCCCTCCCTGGGGAGGGTTTGTGTGACCACAGCTGGTCCCCACCCCAGGCACCCAGGAGGGTCTGGTGCTGGCTGGCACATCACGGCGCCACAGCATCCTGCAGGCAGGCTACTGCCCCGGGGAGAGAGAGCCCGTGGTACGGCAGTGGCACACCAGCATCCCTGCTAAGGGCTGAGCTTCGTGTTTGTCCCGCTCAGTGCTGAGCTCACGCTGGTGCATCTCCCCACCAGACCCCCAGAAGCTGCGGCACAGAGCAATGGGGCCTTCCCAGCCAAAGCGGGTCTGGCAGACAGAGGAGCTGGGCAGGGAACAGCCTTTGGTGATGTGGTGGGCAACAGGCACAGGTGTCTAAGCAAGGACAAGGGGGCGTTTTCAAGGACAGGACACTTAACTGCTTTTGCCACTCCTCAAGCCAAGACATCAGAGTGAACCAAATCCAGGGTGGCCACAGCCACGGCTGACAGCCCCACGGACACATGCTGGTCAGAGCTGCTGCCCCTTCCCCTCCCCAGCAGGGAGGAGCTGGTCCTCTCCATCATGACAGCCCACGCCATGTGCCCCATCCCTCCCCATGTGTCATCTGCTATGTAGCTCATCAGTGAGAGCTGGGGACTTCTCCTGGCCTCAGGCGGCAGTACCTCCACAGCCCAAAGTCTCCAGACCCATAGCTCTTGTCAGAGCTGCAAACAATGCTGAAATGCAAGTGACATCCTTCTCCTCGTCCTCTCCCAGCCCTCCTCTACTGGGATTCTTTGGAAGCAAACAAATGTCATCACACTCCCACCAGCCATCCTTTTGGAAACTAGAGAGATTATTCTCTTTATCAGCTCTTAACACTTAGACAATATTACAGGATTGCAACAAAACAAAAGCAAAAATCCATCCTGATTGTTGTGTGCTGCTGTTAAACTCAAAGGCATTGTCCAGACTGGGAAGTTGCCTCCTGTTGTTAACTTGCCAGTTAAATTGAGGTACCAAATGCCTCTTTAAACACCAGCCTAAATACAGGTTGTTAATTCCGCTGGTGGCACAATGAGTAACCGACGTGGAAAAGGGTTGATGGGTGGACAAATGGTGTAAACCAGTTTTATTTTGTTCTGCCAGTGATGGAGTAGGTGATTCTGCCCCTGGGTGCTCTTGCTCATCGCCAGAGCTCACACCAGTCAGCACGTGGGTGACCACACTCCCATCTGGCCTGAGCTCCTAGGCTGATGTTTCCATGCCGTTTAACACCACCGTGATGCATATCATAAGGCATAAACCTGGCATTAGTTGAGCACTGGGGACACAAGACAGAAACAGGAGCTACCCCTTCTGGGGCTGGTGAGCTGTCGGCTCCCTGGGGTCGGGGATGCAGGCTCCGAGATGTAAGCATCCTGGCAGCACCCACATCCCCATGCTCTGGTACCAGGCACTGCTGCATATCCTTGGCACGTTAAGCAAAACTGGCACAGAAAGGTGCTGCCCAACCTCAGCAAAGGGGCAAGAAACACTGTGCCAACAGCAAGCGTTTGTAGGTTTGAGCCCTGTATTCAAGTGGTTCCAAATGCTTAATACCGATGTCTTGTTAGAGACAGTAAAAAGGCATCAGCCATGTGGAATGGGCTTGCGTGACAACTCTTTCACCCCAGAGGCATTTCAATAATCACTACATTAACTGCATCCCAGTTTGTACATTTTAGCTCAGCAAAACTAAAAACAGTATCTGTCTTACTCACATGCATTTTAAGTCCACTTAAATGTACAAAGCCATGAGAGGTGGTTTTCTTTTCTGCCATCTCTGCCTGGGATCCTGTGCGTGTCTACAAGTGTTTCCATTTGTTCCCTTATCATAATGTTTTCTTGATACAATAGAATACTGGAGATATCTATTAGATTTAATGCCAGTCTGTAGGATGGATCTTCTCCAGTTTTAGCCTTATCTTTCTCTGTAAGCCCTCAAAAATAAATGTTCAAAACTTATTAAGTGTTCCTGAGTTGACCGATAGAGAAAAACTAGGCAAACTAAGATTGTGGAATGATGTTTTCCTTATAGACACATCTTTTAGGGAAGATTCAAATTAGAAATCATCTACTGTTAAACAAGTGGGATACTTCCCTGTGGGTAAATCAGGCACTCCAAAGTAGGAGCTGGAAGAGTTCCAGAATTTGGGAACAGGAAAATCCAGCTGATTTTCACTCCTGATCATAACGGACATGGTTTAGCAGTGGACTTGGCAGTGTGAGGTTAATAGTTGAACTCGATGATCTTAAAGGTCTTTTCCAAGCTAAATGACTCTCTGACCCTATGATTGCACTTCATTGCAGTAGCCTGAAATGGCTTGGTGGGCTCTGCTTGTTTCAGTAGCCTAGTTTGTTGTAGGTTGAGCTCTGTAGGTGCAGATGTCACTTAGGTTTTATTATTTTAATTCATTATGTGTACTCTGATCATCCCTGTTGGCCCAAACCTAACATGAGAATTCTCCTACAAACCACAGAGACAGTTAGATGACAAAGTCCCTTCCAAAACAACTTGAGTCTGTCAAGTCAGCAGAGGGATTCCCATGGGTGCTAAAACAGATCCAAAGCAGATATGTGATAAACCAGCTGCAAGTAATGGAAGTAAGAAATATTGTAGGAAAAGAGTAAAGGAAGAAGAAGGTTACACAGTTTGCTCAAAATATCATAGAATCATAGAATCATTAAGGTTGGAAGGGACCTTTAAGATCATCGAGTCCAACCATTAACCTAACCTGACAAAACCACTTCTAAACCGTATCTCCAAGTACCGCATCTACCCATTTTTAAACACCTCCATGGATGGTGAATCCACCACCTCCCTGGGCGGCCTATTCCAATGCTGGATAACCCTTTCAGTGAAAAAACTTTTCCTAATATCCAACGTAAACCTCCCCTGGCTTAACTTGAACCCATTTCCTCTCGTCCTATCACTTGTCACTAGGGAGAAGAGGTCAGTCCCCATTTCTCTACAACCTCCTTTCAGGTAGTTGTAGAGAGTGATAAGGTCTCCCCTCAGCCTCCGCTTCCTTTAATTCCTGCCAGATATTAGTCAGTGTTGTCTCCAACTGCAACATGTCTCCTACTAAAACAGCCCAAAGAAACACCTTTCTCTGTCCTCCAAATGTGATCCTACATCTTCCGCCTTGACACTGGAAGCCAGGAGCAGGCACCCACGCTGCCGCATTTGCAGCTGCCAAGCTGGAGAGAAAAAATTCAGGCAATACTCATGTCTCACCGTCATCAGCTGTCAGCAGCGAGACACCGGCTGTCCCCATTGTCCTGTCCCATACACACCCTGAAACCAGAGACCTGCAAGCACAGATGGACCTGGCCCACACTTTTAAGGATTTTTTCCTTCTGTCTCCATTTTTTCTTGCAACAGCTCCCCGGATGGCTCACACTACAGAAATACTCCACTGCAATAGCTCTTACATACAACTGAAGTTGGAGAGATGCTACCGTGGTGCTGGCTGGAAGAAAGTAAGCCTTGTCAACTCTGTTCTCTGATGACAGTGTGTCACATGAATCATCTCCATCCCAGCCAGAGCGCACTATTAGTGTCAAGGAGAACAATAAAGAAGATGAGGAGCGCACAAAAGCACGTGCAGCCCACTTTAATTACTTCCATCACTAACAAGTCAATGAATCGAAGCATGAAAGTGAATGTGTGCAAAAAGGTGTAAAGCTGAATAAAGGACCCCTTATTCCCTGACAGAGAGGGAGAAGGCTTGTATCAGCAGATCAAAGCTTCAAAAGCAGTCAGAAAAATTAAGCTTGAAGCTGTGCTGGCCAAACTCTGCCCTTGGGTGACTTTGGATAAAGTCTATCTCCCTTCTGCAAAATAGGGATGGCGCCTCCTTTCCTGAGCCGTTGCCCATCTGGATTTGGTGTTTTTCAAAGTTTTCCTGATAGGTGACCATGCTCCTTCCATTGCAGAGGAGCTCCCACCTCTAGGCAGGAATCCCTGAAATGTAAATAACAATAATCTGCACAAACTGTGCTCTTCTGCATTAAACATAGAGGCAATGAGGCAAGAGGCTCTGTAGTGAGCTTAAGACTACTAAACGTACTCTCTGGGATCAGGACATCCCTGTGAGAAGATTGAAAGTGTCCTATTTCGTGCCCTTTCTCCAAAACGATCATCAATACTGTTCAAAAGTACTCCTCTTTCTATTCCTCCCTCTTTTCTCCACTTCAAAGGGCCTGTGACATTACAGCAAACTGGCTGAGAATGAGACCATCCAGGCAGTTTTTAACCAAACCATGCAATTAGGGTCTTTCCCTTCTCACTCTGCCAGCCGGGGATACTCGCCGTCATGCTCTGTTAGTGCCCTCTGCTCTGGAGCAAAAGTATCAGCTCAGACCTTGATTCAGGCCCTCCACGCCTGGGAAGGAAGGACTGTTTCACAACCTGATTCAGAGCCTCCTGACGCTCAGGAGAAGGGCTCATTCCAGTCCTGATTCACACCGTTGTGCTCTGATTCAAACCCTCCTGGCCCAGCAGGGAAGTGGGACCATGACTCAGATGTCCGGGTTCAGAGCAGGGTGACTCAGGAACCCCACAGACCCCAGCTGGGATGGCTTCTCCAAAAACAGCTCTGCTCCTCTGCTACCTACTGGGGGACACGCTACTGCCTGGGATCAGCTGTTCCAAGATGCACTTTGGACCAGATTAATACAAAGAAGCTGTGTGTTCAGAGAAGAGTAGTGCACCAGGATATTCAGGCTGAAGTTGCCCCATGGGTAAATAGATGCTAATCCACCTCTGGTGATCGCTGCCCTTTCAACCTGTTGCAAGAACCTGCCCAACATGGCCCCTCCTTCTGACACAGTGCCAGGTCTTGTTTCTGCAGATGCTGCTGGATTGATGCCCTTTGTGTCCTGCCTTGAAGAATTCAATGAGCTTTTTTGGCATCAGCAGCTCACGGCTGCTGGGTTTTGTACCTCGTGCTTACACTTATGGGACCTGACAGTGGCTCTTTAATTCTTAATCCTTCTGAGAAGCAGACTGTGTGTTCCTTCCAACTCGGATCAGTCTGGACCTCATTAGCTCTTCTCACCCGGGTGTGCCTAGAGGAGGTGCCAGACGCACAGACCCAGGCAAAATTGCAGTCCTTGTTACTGCAATCAAGGCCCGTGAATTTTACCCTAAATTGGAACTGAACTCCTTGGTAAAACCCCTGCCACTTCTTCGGCATTTCTGATTTCCCTTGGTATATTTCCCTTCTTTGCCTTCCAGATTTCCGTTTATGTCCAGCATGGCGGTTAGGGCAGGCCACAGGATGCGAACTGCTGATGCAGGCCATCTGGGGGCCCTCACTCTCAGTAGTGGTGGGCGTTGACTAGCCCCACATCTTCAAGAACAGGTATTTGGGTGTGCATACACAGGGGAGGCTGGAAGCTTTAGAAAATCTTCACTGACATCCATTAATGAACAGTGAGAAGAGCAGTCAAAAGCTGCTAGAGAATCCAGAGCAGGATCAATAATGCTATCAGGTGAAAAGGACAGTCCTCAGCTGGTGCTTTCGGTAGGCACCGTCCTTGGGTGAGGTCTGAACAGGTCAGCTTTCAGGTGGGCTCAAGACATCAAACATGTCCCATTGGATCCCAGTGTCCTCCCCAGAACAGAGACACATTGCCCATTGGTATGTGCTTAGATGGGGTTGGATCACCCTTCCTTTGGTATCTCAGATCCACAAACCATGCTTAATTTCCCCAGTTTCTTGATGAAGGATT
>VZSZ01011708.1:117008-171220 GCA_013398815.1 Ibidorhyncha struthersii
GAGAGGAGAGGAGAGGAGAGGAGAGGAGAGGACCCAGAAAGATTTGTAACTCATAGCTACTTTGCATAATAAATTAGCTGGGGGTATGGTGGGCTGTGAACTTTGGCAGCTGATTTGGGACTATTGGGACCAGCCTGGTACCAACAAGCACCACGGCTGCAGTTCGGGCTTGTGGAAGCTGTTAGCTCTAGGTTCTCTAAAAGGACGGATACTGATCAAAATCAAACACACATAAAAATGTCACTAAACATAGCGGCATTTGAACCCTCCCCGCAGGCCTGGGAGTCAGGGACCAAAGAAGGAGAGCGAGATGTCTCCAGTTCCAGCTGCCTCCAGCTGTTGGCAGAGGCCAAGAGTGAGGGGCTCAGCTCTCTGTCTTGAAGCCTTCACACCACTGAGGGTCCAACCTCCCGCAAGGAGAATTGTGGCTTCTGAAGCCCAGTTCATAGCAGACCCCAAGATGTGGTGAGACCAGTAAGCACTCTTCACGTGGAATTTTATACAAAGAAATGCAGAGTTTTCTTCTGCTCTTAAAGTTTGCTTCCGCAGAGTAGTTTCTCGTTCAGAAAAGGAAAAAATGCCTGGCACGCCTGAGCGCTGCCCGAGCACTCATCATGGAAAGAGGCAGAGCTTTTCCTGGGCACCGCAGCCCTGCGATTGTTTGCATTACTAAAAAAAGGGATCATAACTTATCTTAACCCTGAGATCCCCGGCGTTTTCCGCAGTGCGTGTCAGACCAGTGTCAGGGAGCCGAGGCTGAGGGCTCGGCGCGGTGACTGCTGGCCGAGTGGGAGCAACATGCTCGCTGTTACACAAATCAGACAGCAGCGTCCCCAGCTCCAGAAAAGTGCAATCCCAGCTCCATGGGCAACAGAAAAGAGGCAGGGCTATTTGTTGAGGGGGGAGCAGGATTTGGGGTGGGCTTTCCGAAGGGACAGGTATAGACTGGAGCACAACTAAAAGCACACTGAAAAGCCCGACACCAGCATCACTTCTTAAAAATCCACCTTTATTAAGATTTGAGAAACACTTCATTGTTATGTGTTGGTTTTGTCTTGGCCCTGTTATGCTAACCATGGCAGGGTCAGAGAGGAGGGGGAAAGATGTGTTAAGGAGTTAAAAGTATCTCAGGCAAACTGTTTCCCTCATGTTGCTTATACTGTGGGATTTCAAAACCCACCAGAGTCTTGGAGACTTAGCACCAACCTCCCAACAGTTAATGCAAAACAAACTGTAGCATGGTTAAGTAGTTCTTTTTTACATGATGCAGCTGCAATTTGTCCTTCATTGTCATTAAAACTAAAGAAGCTGGAAGTAAATTGTTTTAGTGAAATCAGGACAGAGCTAAGTGACCAACAATCCCGCTGCTATGTCGGCCCTGAATGTATTTTTTTTTCCAGTGACTGATGCAGGCTGAGATATTTGCATTTACTCGCTCGCTCTCACATGATCAATGTTGTTTCACTCCCCTAGTTTTCATCACGAGAGGTGTATTTGCAGATAAGTAATCTATGCAGTTATATTACCATTTTCCCCGATGAAGAGCAGCACACACACTGCGACGAATCAGCCGGAGTACAGACATCCATACCTCCTGGCTGCAGCGACAGCAGAGGTAGCAGCCTGGCTCTGCAGTATTAACTCTCCTCCCAGTTACGTTCAGCACCCTTGGGCGACCTTGCTAACATTTCAAGCAATGCGCGCCGTTTATCTGAGCAACGTGTAAGCCAAATGTAAGCCTGCATATGGTAGACTGAGCCTCACACTGCTTGAGTGAGAGCTGTGTATTTCCATGTTTCCCTTTTTCTACTAAAATATTTCCTGGACCCTTTTTCAATGGGAGCAAAACTGGTAGATTGGGTAGAACCGAGATAAGTACAGTCAATCTGAACACGGTCAAACAAATGACTGGTCACGCAGCTTACGCTGAATTAATAACCTGGGCCTCAGTTGATTTATATGAGTGTAGCTCCGCTGCTTTCACTGCCCTCTGCCTGTTCATGTGAACTTTCTTTGTGGCCCATGTGCTCAAGCCCATTTTGTTGAAAGGACCCAGCACAGCACCTCTCCATCACCACTGCACTGGCACCCTGCCCTGTTCCCAACCTCACCTGGAGTACAAGCCTGCTGATGCCAAGGGGCTTTGCACATTTCAGAGGCCTGCTGGCATTGAAGTCGCTCCCAAGATCTTTCTTTTAAATTAATAAATCACAAGGAAGTACATTCATCAGAGACATGATGGTTTTATATCATCCGCTGCCCATCTCTGGAAGGTGAAGGTACAAGAAAAATGCTGTTTGTGAAATAAATAACGATGTCACCATAGACTTTAGCTGAAAGAGGTTCAGACTTTTGTTCCTCAATCAGAGAAATCCCAGCTTAGTTATTAAAGTCACGGTCATCTTACTTTACTTCTGATTTTTTTTGGTCCAATATATGCGCAAGTTTCCAGCCCCCACCCTCGCCTGACCTTTACCCAATGACCTTTCTTAGACCCGGCTATGTGGTACCCTGCTGTCAGGCATCTCCTTCCTTCACCAGCTGCCTGGGAGCTGATTTACTTGCCCTTTAAAAAAATCATCTTCCTTTAGACAGTTCTTCTTCTAATTACCCAAACCTTTGTTTCCTTTCCACTGTCTGATAAGTGCTATTTATATCCACAGCTGCTGAAGTATCTCCTTCCCAACAGCAGGTGAAGAAGATTCCTATCACAGCACATGCTCTAAAGATCCTAATCTGTTTTCCAAAGGCATTCGATGCTACCTGTCTTTCTCCTTGTGGAAACTGCCTCTCTGTATTTTGGCAGCATGCAAAAAATGACAAGAATGGCCCTGGGAGAGGGGAAAAGCAATGAAAATTAAAGGAAAGCACTGGGACAATATGGCTAAGCTGAAAATGGTGGTCCCATCTCCCCCCCCCCCCCCCTCGCCAATGAAGCACTGGGGCTTCTCCAGCTTTGTGGAGGAACCAGCCAGCTATCCTCCTTTTCCTAGTGGCATTTGTTTTCTGATTGTTCATCTCTTTGAACCTCCTCGCTCTGCTGGCACAAGAGGAAAAGTGGAAGCAGCAAGGGGAGAAGATGGTGGAAGAAACACCCCTTCCAGCAACAGCTATCCCATACATCACGAGAAGTATGCTTTGGTTTCGAGATCTCTGTTGGGGGCTAGTTAATTTCATGGAGTTATAAATCTGCGCCAAACTCAGAGAGAGGAGACATGTGGAATGGTCATACAGGAGGTCAGTTGCTTGCAGCCTGGACCACAAACCTCATCCTGTGCTGCAAACAAACCTCAGGCCATGCAACGAACCTCACATGGACCCATTCCACACAGTGACATCCAAGCAAACATTCCCACAGTCAGCAACACCTGCGTTGCAAAGCCCAGAGTCAGATTTTCAGCTTCTTCCCTGCAGTATCAAGAGAACCAAACCTTCGTTGCACCTGGCGATTTTGAGCTCTGCCATTTGTTTGTCCTACCACAGAGCAGAATTCGCACCTGAACTCACATGGGCTTGGTTCCCTTTTGTGTCAGTCAGGCTTCAAAGCAAATGTGGGTAAAATTGAAGCTTGTGTTAAAACTGACCCTCATATCAGCAATTTCACTGCAATTATTGAGAACCTTTTCCATTTAACCTGGCACAACAGAGCCCTCAGGCTCAGCTGCATGACCTGGAACAGGCTGCCCAGAGAGGTTGTGGAGTCTCCCACTCTGGAGACATTCAAAACCCGCCTGGACGCTGTCCTGTGCAACCTGTTGTAGGTGACCCTGCTCTGGCGGGGGGGTTGGACTAGATGATCTCCAGAGGTCCCTTCCAACCCTGACTATTCTGTGATTCTGTGATTCTGTGAACCGGCTGAGAAAGTAGTGCAAGCCCAACTCTCTGCATCTTAAGGGATGTTTTTTGCCACATGGAAATTTGCATACCGAAGGACAGAGGCTCTGGTGAGGGCATTGAACCTCCCCACTGCAGCTACACACCAGGCAACACAACTGTTACGGACTCAGTCCCATAGGTACCTCAGCAAGATGCATCCAAGAGAGCCATTGCAGGATTCAGCCTTCAAAATCCACGCTAATTGCATGAGCGTACTAAAGAGTGAACCAATGTGCAGTGATCAGTCCTCAGTCTTTTAAAAGTTTTGCAATTGCTCGTTGTGCTGAAGGAGGAATGAACCAACTGCAGCTCCATCCGGAGAGAGGTCAGTAAGCTGCACGCCAGCAAATTGCTGATCTGATGATCGTCTCTGCTGGCTTCAGCTTTATCAGACTCATTCCAGGCACCGATGTGCTACGGCAATTAGTTTTAATTCAAGCGCCGGCACCTTGTGCTCCAGTTCAATGTACTGGCATCTCATGTGAGACTGACAAGATGTATCACCGCTGCAAGAGCTATCTTAGTAACGCTCTGCTGCCAAATATTTCAAAGGGCTGTTGATGCTGAAGAGATGCTCTGAGTTACTTGCACCAGAGGCAGCTTGGAGGACCAACTGTAACATACATGGGGGCAACCCCCAAAATAATTCTGAAAAGTGCAGAACATGTAATGATGCATCACATGAAAGAGGGGCAAAATCTCCATATAAAAGCAGTTACAAAGTTCTCCACAGAAGGAAAAGGGGAGGAAGTCAAAACAGAGCCATGAGAAGAAGAGAAGAATATTCCTGTAAGAAATGAAGAAAAAGTCTTCAGAGTGAGATGAGCCATCGGGAGCAGACTGACCCCTGGAAGGGAGCTGAAATGGCACAGTGCGAGCATTGAATAGACCATGATATGACCATGTGTATCTGGAGTCTGAGGGCAAAAATGCCAGTTTTGTGCAAACACCTCTGCCAGGACACATTTATGGTGTTTTTCACCCACCATGCCAGGCCAGCATGCCAGTCCCTGGGCACCACTGACTGACACCAGTTAGGCAGTCGCTGTAAAACACTGTGCCCTGGAAATGCTGTACACAGATAAGCCCTCACGTGTACATTGGTGATGAGGAAATATCTAGTGATATTTTATGCATTATTGGAACCTAATAACCTCTACTCACAAAAGTCACTCTGATTTTGGACCTCCCTGCCTCCGAAAATCAAGCCTAGCACACATGAAAAAGTCCCAGGAAACCACCTGGTAAAAAAAAACAGTCCTTGTCACAGCTCTTTGCTTGTGGTCCTGGGAACAGGGGTGCCGAGATCCACCAGCTGCATTCCCCACTAAGCACCGCACGGGCCGGCAAGTGGGACACAACAGCAAAGCTCCTTCCGTGCCATGGGCTGACAAGGGCAAGGGTGAGCAAATGCCCTTTGCATTCACCAGGATCTGTCGCCTCCCTCTGTGCAATGTCAGGGACGTTATTCCCAAATACTTTGTAAACAGAGGTGTGTTCACTGCAGCGTGTTCCCGACCGGGCTGGTCGGAGCTGCCCTGGCAGGGCAGAAGGAGTGGAGCACCCGCCTTTCATGTGCTGCAAAACATCTGCTGGTGGCCTGGCGCCAGCAGGAGCCACACCGTGGGGTTAGAGGATTTTTGCTGTTCCTGGGTCCATGTTCACCACGTGGGGCTGCAAGGGGTCCCCATCTGCCCTTGCAGATGTTTATCCATGGGCGCAGGGGGGCCCCCCCTGAAAGGTGCTCTGAGCTCCCGTGGGCCAGTGCTGGCCCCCACCAACCCCGTGCATCCCCTTCCTCCTCAAAACACCCCTCCAATTTCACCAAAACCAGCCTGACCTCATTTGTTGTAGTCTCCCCAAAGTTGGCACACACAGAGACCTCCGGCCGTGCCCAAGAGGCTCTGGCCGTGCCCAGCCAAGGAGGTTCACCTCCCCCTCTGCATCAGCCCAGCGCTGGGTACAAGAAATCCCATCTGCCCTGTCCCTTCCCAGGACGGATTTGCATATTGGGTCAAGCGAGTGTTTCCAGCCGCTTGATTTCCAGGGGATAATATTATTCATGAAGCTATTTGCAGCCCCCAAATCCTTGGCTGCTGCTGTTTGTTTGCTTCTTTCTCGCTCCCTCTTCCCTGCTTTTTTACTCCCCCTTGGCTGTTTATCTGTTTAAAAAAAAAAAAAAAAGTTTCCCTTGGCTGCACTTTCAGTAGGACATTTCAAAGTCAGGCTGAGATGGGTATTAAATGAGGATAGATGCCAGGTTCCTTTTTGCTACATCCAAAACTACCAGAATAGCACCGAAAGCTGTAAATTAGGTCAGCTTTGCACAAGAGCTTCCCGAGCCTTTGCTGGGAGCGATGCTGCACAGCCTCCGGGTGACGATCGCTTTAAACGGATCTGGTGCAGCTTGTCTTGGGGGACTGGTGTGATGCAGTGAGACCTCTCCCAGGGCTGCCCCCTCCCCTATATAGACACGATTTGGGACCCAGAGTGGCTCCTCTGAGGGTGCACAGTCAGGGGGAGCCATGGGAACCCCGCAGCACCCCAAGGCTGGGGCCTGAGAGCCGAAGGAGGTAGGGAGTGTGAATATGGGGCAGGGTCCCAGCCCGCAGAGGAGAGAGGCTGCACACAGGCAAGATGGGCCACAGCAGCGGCAGCATCTCTTGGGTGACCACCAACAGGCTGAGCAGCAACGCCGAGGGCTGAGATTGCCTGGGGGAGCTTCCCGTCAAGTCCCGCTCAGCTTCCAGCACGTCGCTGCAGAGGCTCAAAAACGCCTTTTTGGATACAACTGGAGAACCAGGAGAATTGCTGGTGCTGACATGATGCATTCTGCGCCTGTGGGCAGAAGGGCACGCAGCCGCCTGCGTGTGCTCTCTTGTCAGTTAAGCCATCGCCACCTTGGTACGCCATTCGCAAGGTGAAGCCGGTTCCTTGCTCCCTGTGGTGGAAGATTAGCTCCCTGGTTTTGGAAACGTGGAAGCAAGCAAGCGGGGATACGGGCAGGGGATATTTTGAGAGAAATTCCTGTGGAAGAGAATTAATGGTCTCGGACGACTTTTCTGACTTTGCAAAGCACTTGCTGGTGCAACACAGGGAAGAGCTAAGAGCAGAGCAGAAATACATGCTCCTTCCCCAGAATGCTCACCCGGCTTCCTCCGACCTACAGCTGAGGGACGTCCTGTTTTAGGGGTGAGGCCTGTGTGTTTAGTAGCCCTGGGCATATTTGCCTTCAGTGAGTTTGTTTAATTGCTTCTTGAACCTGTGTAACCTTGGGGTGACATGTCCAACCCTTCACACGTGTGTTTGGGGACACACAGACCATCTCCTCTCTGCTCACTCAGATTTCGGAGTCCTGCCCCGTCCCATGCAGCACCCTCAAGCACTGGCTCTTTGCCCCGGGGCAGGACCGTTTCCTGGGCTGGGTACAGGTACACCGGGAGGAGAGAAGGGAGGAGGAATGGGTCCAAGTCCTCAGCCGTTAATGGAAATGCAGGAGCACAAGGAATGTAATTAGCGTCTTGGCATGGTGCTTGGGAAAGCCAGAGAGGCACGTCAGAGAGAGGAGGAGAAAGGAATCAGAGGATAAGCCAGAGAGCCAGAGATCACGAAAACAGAAAGCAAAACACAGGGCCAACATTGCGAGGCCCCTAAAGGACAAAGGTGTCCTGGCTCGTGTAGCTCCACCATGCCTCTCCTGATGGCTTCAGACACCTGTGAAGCCTCTGGGGATGTAAAGGACAAAGCTTATGGTGTGAAAGGCTTCTTCAAGAACCTGCAATCCTTTCCAAACCCTTTCTACCCTGTACGCCACTTCTGCGGTTTCCATGGAGATGTCAACGCGAGAGCGAGTGGAGGTCCACGTGTCCTGGGTGGGAAGGGAGGGACTGGAAAGATCAGTCTCACTTTCTTGCACCTATTACAAGTCTAAGCAAGTATATGGATACAGATTAGCTAGGAAAATCTTCTCACTGCAGGAAGCACAGTGGAGGTTCACGTGTGGTGTCCCCTTGAGATCTTTGTGTGCTGGAGGCAGGCAAAAGGCGATGGAGAGCAAGGGGGATGGAGAGCCCTTTATCACCTCCAGCTGAGCTCCCCAGTGGCAACATGGTCCAAAACAATAAGAAAATAACCACTTTCTACCCCAAATGGCAACAGCAGACCTCCAGCAAAGCCTTGAGTTTGCTTCAGTTGCAGGAGTGAGCTGCAGCTTGGCTCACCAAGGCCACCTGTCCCCACTCCCTCCCAGATGGCGCAGCCATCCTCTCCGCAGCACAGCCATCGCAGCCCAGGACGGGGACGGTGGTGGGGTGGCAGTCTGCAAACAGGGAGGAGGGAAGGCCTGAACCTCAATTCTGAGTGTTTATTTGCAAGATGCTGTTGTGTTTGGATAGAGCTCCGGGCAGGATGTGTCTGCAGTAAACACAGGAAAAGGGCTGACGCTGGAGTCGAGTGGAAGGGCTGGCAATAGTTTCCAGTTTTAATTAAAATGGCCCCTCTTGGAGTAGCATGTGATTCCCAAAATGATGGTTGATGAAGGCAGGCAGGTTGCTGAGGGCTCCCTCTTCAGGGTGCTGTGGAGGTGCCTTGGTCATTTGAGTTTCTTTTCTAGAAATGGCCCAAGCACACACCAGATACATCTGGGACAATATGTGCATGGATGTAAACACTGAAACATCTCCTCATAATTTTCTTTAACCTCAAAGTCAAGCATGTGTTTGAGACAGAAACAAAACCTACGTTGTGCCATGTCAGTTGTGCATGAGCCCTCCTCACTGCAAGTGCTGCTTCTCAGCCAGGGAGTGAGAGGGATATTAAAGAAACTCCAAGTTGCCGTGTCTGGCTCTGTAATTTCACAATTCCCATGCGCAAAATGTCTGAAAGCCTGGAAATGGATTTTCCATAGAGCACTGCCCCCTGCTGTGGGCTCACCATTCCCACACATTGCACTCCTCACAAACCCTCCTGGTAGGAATAATCTGCAAAGTAACGGCGGTCTCATGAAATTCTGGGCCATTCGCTGCTTATTTGCTTGCTCGGTGTCCTGCAGGCCTCCCACAGAGCAGAGGCTTCCTCAAAACGCAAGGAAGAAGAATACCAACAGAACAAAAGGGAGGAACAAGGGGCAATGGAATTAAGTCAATGTATCTCTTTACCTCAATGAAATCCCTGACTGATACCTGAGATCTGGGGGCATCTGGGTCTGCAGCAGCTGCAGCCCAGGCCTTTGACACCGGGGCTTACCCTGCCTTGGAGGCACATTGTGTGACTAATGCAGCAGGTGGGGACAGATGAAACCAGTTGAGCACAGTTGCTGGTGCCACTGGGGCAAACCCATTCGTATGTGAAAGGCTTGAGCGATTTTACTGCTCAACAGCGGTGGAGGAAATACAAATCTCTAAAACATCGCTGAGCTCAGGACTAACAAGGTTCATTGGGTCGAACCCACAGCCATGATGCTCGGGGAGTTACAGTCCTGCACAGCAGTGGGAGAGGCCCCCCAGGAAAGGACAGGCTGCTCATGGGGAGCAGCGCTGGAGGAGATGGGTCCAACTAAATGCTGCTATCAGCACTCTCGCAAAATTTTCCCAACCAGTCAGGACAAAAAAATGCACCCCAGTGACGTTATATTTGCAGCAACCAAGCCCTCCCATGTGGCTATCTCGCTTGCTGGCGCCGAGCAAGTTTATTTGGCACAATAATGTGATTTTCACAACATGATTCTTTTCTCAGCCTTGCCAGGGCTAATGTTTAAAGTCTTCTCGACAATTTAGCCATGCTCAGGGTAAGTCTGCTAACACAAAAATCTGATTTCTGGTAACTCGATCTGTCGTTGAGTGAGTGCTGTGTCTGCAGCTGTGCTGCTGGACTGCCTCATTTTTACGGTGGATAATGTATTTCAAAGGTGCCCTCACATCCCATGGAGGCGATGCTCTTCTTCTAATTTCTAGTAGATGAACACAGTAGCTAAAGACCCAGCCGTTCACCTGCTGAAGTCCATCACAGCTTTGTTCTTGTCTTCAGGAGAAGCTGGTAGCAACTTTCAGTTAAAGAAGGAAGAGAAAAGGTAGAAGAAAGAAGCAAAATCCCGTTAGCATCCAAGCTGCAGGAGGAAAAGCTGCAATTTTTGGAAACAGAGGACACAGAGAGGACAGGAAGTTTTGTAAACTGCATGCGTTCTAGATTAAATGAGCTTGGCATGCATTTACTCCGAATAAACCATGAAATATCTTGGCAAAAGTCTACCCTACAGTAGATTGTAAAGTATTATATGGTAGGTTATAAAATGACTAGTCGGAGAATACCTTGATTGGCAGATAAGAAGAGGTGGCTGCTGTAGTGCGATTCACAAAACGAAGCCCTGGGGCACTGCTACCTACAAAACAGCAATTCCACCCACACCGCAAAGACATGGCTGCAAGCAAAGGCAAGGGAGAGAAGGGTTTCTCCCGCGGTTGTAATTAGGACCTTGGGGTAGCAGAGATGGAGGTGGCTCTGGGAGGCGCATTTTTAGCCAGGAAGCAGGCTTTTTTTCGTTGACATTTATACTGGGAAAACCTGTTGGCATGAGTGAAACACCAAAGACTACAAGAACCATCGTGGCATTCCCCGTTGGTTTTGGAGACACAAGGTTTGATTCTGCAACCTGGCTTCTTATTCCTCATGTCAGCAACTCCCAGAAAAAGGTAGAAAATTTATATTTACAGTGACGTCTGTGGCTGAGTTAGGAACTGAAATAGCAGGTACTGAGGAACATCTCTGCTGGCCTGGAAAAGTCACCAAGGCGATGCAGTGTAAGGTATATTTCTGCGTCCTCCTTCCGCTTTTTTCTCCCTGAGAAAGCCAAAAGAAAGGGTTTGGGACTTTCTTTTTACCTCTTCTGCCATTTATTTTCTTGATGTAGCTCACTGTTGCTATTAAATTAAATGTATCCAGGTTATAGGAGAGTGAATTTATGCAGGGATTAAAATAGGCTAACGTTCTGCCATTGAAAAATTACTTAACTTGCTACTGAATGAAAGCTCAGTGCTGACCTGCACAAGTATTTCTGCCCAGGAACAAAAACGGGTCTAAAAGACAGAAATGAGAAGACAGCTGGCAGGATGAAATGAAGAAAGAGAGAATGTCAGCTGCCTCTCCTGGGACCAGGCGTCTTCGAAATGAGCCCTGCCAGACAAAATAGAAGTCCTGTTGCTGGGGTCTAGCAAAATATTAGCAAAGGCCAAATCCTGTACGCGTCAAGGCTGGGGCGTATAAATGTAAGATAAAAGTGATAAACCGGAGTGGGATGTGAATGCTCCAGCTCAGAATTAACGCTTATGTCCCACCAGTCTCTGCTCCTCAGCGTACCCAAGAGAAAGGGAACAAGTTTGCCATGGCCCTAAGACTGGCACCCATCAATGCTGAGGGCACTCCCTGGTGTCTCCCTCGTGCTAACCCCCTGCAAAGGACCAGGGACAAGAAACTATGCCCAGTGCATCAGGAAGATGGACAGAGCGATCCAGTATGGGTCTTCTCCTCATACTGCCATGTCTCAGGTTTAAATAGGGATTCCCACTGACAAGCCACAATGTTAGCTGATGTAGGTAGACTTCACATGAGCTGAGGAGCTTATTGAAATGTCCCAAAACAAGTGAAAGGTTTTTCCTTTATCACGTTGGTATGACTGAAATCTCAAAGCCGGAAGGTTTTTGGACTGAGACAGGATCCCAAACCACCTCTAGCCGTAATTATTTCAATATGGCTGTTCCAACAGGACATGGGCAGTCTTTATCCTGCCATAATTATTTTTGCCGAGGTATGTTATTTATTGATACAGCCAGGAAACAAACTGTTATAGGATGCTTCATACAGCTCGCCATATGGGTCCATACTGTGTCTGCTACACAGGACAGATTAATAACAGACCTGTACTTACTGCTGTATATATAAGAACAAATATTCATCCCCAGTAGCTGGTAAATCCCACTTCAACCACTGTATATAGTTATATGACTACCTCCCTTAGTGCACAAATCATACCAGCATAACTGCTACATATGCTTTAGATGGGGATAGTTATCCCATTTCTGTATAGGAGTAGCTATCCTGATACAGATGTATTTACTCCAGCACATCTGTGCCACTCAGAAGGAGTTTTGCAGCGTGAACTGTGTGCACAGCTCAGCATGAGAGCTTATTCCAGTCAGCAGAAGCTATCAAAGAGGGTGCACTCTACTATGACACATGGTCTTTGGCAAGACACGATGAGCACCCTTCATCCAGTAACACGGAGGGGGTGACCAAGAAGTAGAGCCAGTGTTGAAAAAAAAGTGAGACAGGTGACCTCTAATATCAGGAGAGCTTCTTCAAAGAAATCTTGTCTTCCCTCCAGTGGGGAAGGCAGAGTTGTTTACTCCTTTTTTTGGTCTAACACCAACAGTAGTGGGTGTAATTAAAGGCAGCCAAAATCATGGCCTGATTTGTTTGACTCATTGACAGTCTGAATAGCTGCCTCGCATTTCATTCAGCCGCACCAGAAGCCAGCCCGTTTTGCAGGGTGACACAAGGCCGGGGTATAACAGGTGAATAGCCCCCTTTCTAAGGAGCTCTTCTTTTCCCCCTGAGCCACCAGGCTCTTTCGGCGTTTGACACTTCTGGAGAGCTTTTCCCCCCATGGGTTTTCCATATTGCTATTTTCAGGAGATTTCAGAAGTGCAGTGCAACCTTCATCTGTTCAGCTTCTCTCTGACTGTAAAAAAGCCTCCCTGCACCACTAACCATCTAAGTGTTTGGTATTAAATTATCCATCAGAGCTCCTTTGGTAGCAGAGGGAGTTGATTGCACCGTCTTTACGGAGGATAAAAATAGCGAACGTCACAGGCGAGGGCAGCAGGGAGGGCTGAGGCAAGGCTAACGCAGGCAGCAGCACTTTTACTGAGACTGAAGTTGGTATCTTCACCTGCAGACAGCAGGGACTGGTAAAAAAGGATCTCGTTCCTGTAATCGATCGAAATGTAAACGGCGGTGTCTGAATTCGTGCTGATGACCTTCATCTGTAAGGCAGGGAACAAGACACTGGGTAATGCAGATTTCCCCGCAGCAGCCTGAAAACTCCCAGTCGCCAGCCTAAAACCCCCGCCTGCTTCTTCAGCTGCCTCGGGAAAACAACCCTGTTTTCCTTTCCAGTGCCAGCGCTGCTCTGAGTTCGCACTCCCCAGCGTTTCAGGAGGCACAACGAGCTCCCTGGGCTCTAGCAGGAGGGAAACCAGCTCCTTGCAATTTTTGCAGCTGTTAAATAAGTGGGGCACCCTCCTACCCTGCTCTGCCGAACCCCCGGCCGCTGACCGTCCGCTTCCAGCTGCTCTGCTCCTAATCCAGGCCCTGACATCCTCGCTCCTCACCCATCGGCGTCATCGATGCAGTGCGGCAGCTCGTCCTCCAGACCTTGCTGAGAACTGACAAACTCACTGTTGCTTAAAGCCCCGAGGCAGGGTTGACATGCAGGGGTGGGAGTCATTTGCTGACAGCATGTCCTGAAGCAGGGTAGGAGGTGGGATTTGCCTCCTTTGGCCCATGCACCCACGAGCCCGTGGTCACCGGCATGTTGCATGCCCCCTTCCCCGCTCCTGCGATGGGCTGGCCCAGGAGAGCACAGCCATCTGGCAGCTCCTACGTGTGAATGATGCCGCTAAGGAAACGGGGATTTCACATTCAGATCCTTTTTTTTGTCTGTTTTTTCTGCAGAAGTGCCAATCAGGCATGTGCTACACAGGCTGGGAAAATGGTTTAAGAAGTTTGCCAGGATTAATAGAGCTTTGTATCAGGTCAGTGGAAAAAAAAAGTCAACAGGAGCACATTTCCCTGCAAGTCCAGGTAACCTTGGGCCCAGAATTCAGCTTTTCTAAAATTCAGCTAAAGGTCTGCATAGACCCTATAGATAGGGTATAGAAAGGAGCCAGTTATCAGGAGCATTTCAGGACACAGCAGAAGAATACAGTGCAGGAATTTTACCTAAGTACAGATCAAAGTGCAGCTTTGGGTAGCGAGTTTATATCCTTTATCTAGGGAAGGGGTTGTGCTCTGGTAGCAGACCACAATCAGATCTGCTTTTGACTGGTATGAGGGACTGGTGGCACAAATTTCGGGGACCTGAACCTACATCTTATGGTGCCATAAGTGCTGAAAAAAACAGGTAGCAAATCTTTTGCTCTTCCCTAGCACCTTCTAGGACACTGTCAGAAATCCCACACCCCCTCGGACACACACCTGTTTAGCAGGGACATACCAGGGGCATACCATTTATTTATCTGTGATCACTTTCTTGCAATATTAAGCTTTTATTAATCAATAACTGCATAGCTGTATCTCAGAAATGCTGATGCGCTGCTATTTCAGTGCTGTACACATAGCCAATGGCAATCCTTCCCCGAAAAGCAGACAGGGAACCTAGTCCACCCCAGTCCAAGTGCTTTCTAGGAGCACTTGTGCTCTGCTAGCTCAAGAAGTCTCTGAGAGCACGTCTCATACTTTCATATGCAAAAAGCTGTGGATACCATTAGAAATTAGACATAGTACTAAATTCCCAAGAACTTGCTTGGGAAGCACAGAGCCAAACCACCCCGGCAAAGTGTCAGCGCTACTGGCCAGCTCCTGGGGCTGTGACTCATGTGAAAAGAGTTCAGTGGTCCTGCGTGGGTGTGAAGGAACAAGATTTGACATCTGCGCTCTCTGATGGGACCCAAACAGTGAAGATCTGCTGTGTCCCCCATCCTTCCAACAGCTCAAACATTTCCAGGGTGAGTGCTGTATGCAGAAGAGCATGGGGTGGGGGGAGTGAGTGGCCACACTTAGGCTGAATTTGGTGCACAGAAACTGTGAGAATCTGCCTTCTCGTTTGTATGACTAACCACAAGTAACGTATTCAACCCTAGCAAAGTTTTTCAACTGATGGAAACACTAAGGCACGGAGGAGAAATGGTCCAAAATGATCCTGCTTTGCTAAAAGTTACATCTGCAACTTATAAAGCAAATTGCCATGGTAAATAGCTATCAGTAAGGCTGAATCATCTCCCCATCCTCTGCACATTTTCACTTTGACATTTGTTGTCCTTCTTCTTCTGTTTAATGAGCGAGTGAAATATATTTGAAACTTGTGCCAGTGCATCCTAGCAGTTGGAAAACTATTTTAAAGAAAAAATACATTTAAAATCTCAGTGTAAAGAGACCACATATAATGATTCACCTATGCTATTGTGCATTTTATTCTGGTCTGTAGCAAAAGTAATAAATCTGAAGATCCAAAGTGACTAATACCTCATTTTCTCTCTGCCTTTCATTGGTGTCAGCTCCACTAAGCACTGATACACTAAGCTTTACTTGGGTAAACTAAGCTTAGATACTTCAGCTCAATATATGTTGCATGTGAGATATGCACTGAGGTATGAATGCATATATATCTCAATATCTTGAGATATCTATATCTCAAATTTGAGATATATTATTTAGGAGAAAACTGAAGTTTAATGACACCTGTGAAAAAGATGAGCATTTCACATAGATGAGTTTTGTGAAGATAGCAATGTGATGACAGGTCTCTGTGTTACTGACACTCCATTAGCCCCTTTTCCAGCCCATTACTAACATCGGGAAAAATGTGTCTTTCTGAATAACCTGCATGTGGGTGCAGTCTCACCAAGATCTTCACAAGGTAAATATCAAATGCAAAGGGCTCCAGCCACTGGGTAAGGCAGACCAAGTCACTAGACGTTATATCCTCTCTGTGACTGTCCCAGTGGTACATAGACAACACTGCTTTCTTTTCTAAGTGGCAATAAATTGTTGCAGATTCAGGGCCAAAGTTACTGATAGTGCAAACTAGCAACTCTTCACTGACTTGAAGAACTTGTGCCAGAATATGGCAGGACGAAATTACAAATTAGGTAAAGCCGTAAAGGGAAAAATCAAGTATGCCCAAAAATTATTTTAAGAACAATTTTAATAGAATGTGGTAACACAACATAAATCACCGGGAAAATCCAAACAGTTGACATAGCTTTCTGCAAACAGAGAGCAAAAGCAAAACAGTGAAACCTGCTTGTTTATCAGTCCTGGGGGCTGGACCTGGGAATCCTGTGTGGAAAGCGGGGAGCAGCCCCCACAGGCCTAACTGAAACCGCAGTGGGACCTTAGACTTGGTGATCAGAGGCAGTTCGGAGCAACGACTTGTTTTGCAGAGAGGAGCTGTGCCATAACGCATAGAGCTGTAGGCTCAGTTATTTATGAATCCTTGGGAGATCAGTGGGGATCCTTGTCAAAAGCTTTAGAATATGTTGGAAACATGAAAAAGGATCTCTGCTAGTTACAGGAAAATGAGCTCTGCTTGTGACCCAAGGACAGCAGGACCTCACCTATGAAAGCCACTAAAATGCTTCCGCAAACTCCATGAGGTGATGATCAGAAATGTCACGGAGCATTGCACCGATGCTGAATTAGGGGATTAATGCCACCTACTGAATGACCTATTCTGGCGTGTAATGTAAATGTGTGGACCGAGCTCATCGCTGCGTGGCCCTGGGGCGCCTGGCCTGCAAGAGTTCACGAGACAGCGAACCAGAGAGAGCACAGAGGCGGGCAGGGATGCCTGTGGGAGAGAAATAGGTTCCTTGTGACAACTGTCTGCCGGCAAGCAAGACAGCTGGACAGTCAGGTATATCAGCTCAAGGGGAACAAAGGTTAACACAAGCAGGAGTTAAGGAGGGGTGGGCAAGGAACGGTCTGCATCAGCTATCGCTACTATTGCAATGCAATTTTAAACAACAGGTGGATACGAATATTAATAAACAGAGTGCATAGCTGGTGACTGCTCAGATTTAGCTGGTACCTTTCTGTACAGCAAGCAGAAGGTGAGCCCAGCCAGTTCTAGCCTGAAGGGAGTCTACAAGTAAGAACTTTAAGTCGTTCCCTAGTTAGCTCCAGACACAGCCAGTTGCCTGAAATAACAGAGGGATGTCAAACTCCTCCTGGCACGTCCTCATCTTGCCTGAAGCTCCCATGGCTGCCATGTCTCGTGCTCCCAGTGACACCTCAGGCCCTCTCCTTGCACAGAAGCACCCACTGCCTAATGAGGTATGGGATTTGCCGATAGCAGTACTTGAAGCAACACATTTTCCATGAGCAATTTTGTTCCTTATACTCAGACCGCCCTTTTATTTACAAGGGGAAGAAGAAAGAGCGTATGCTCCCCACCTCAGGGAAATGCCGTAGACAGGTCTTACATTGCTGAGTAGGCAAGTCTAATAATTATTCCCTTAACAGAGATACTCAGCTCTTTGCAGAGATGCTCTACACTTAATTATTTTCTCGATGCCTGAGGCATCACAGTTTTCCAGTCATATCAGCACCAGAAACATATTTATCCTAAGGCTTGTAGGGCTCTGTGTTATTCTTCATAACTCACAGGTATAAAATTTGTCCTCGTGACCTCCTGGCATTTCAAGCCAACACAAAATCAATAAAGCACATTGAATCACCAGCCAGCTTAAAAAATTAACCCAGCTGCAAGCATCATTGTAACAGCAACAGAAGAGTGCTACTATTAAACAGTCAGAAGTGTCATTTGTCCCCAACCTGGTCCATCGCTCCAGTCTTCGGAGTATTTCAGACTGATTCCTTTCCATCGTGTCACTTAAGCAACAAAGGGGAATCTTTTATAATCTGAGAAAGGGTTGTGGTAGCAGCTGACATGATTTATGTTTAATAAAGGTCCTTTAGCGCCAGGAAAGAGGGGCCCTGCCAAATCTCAGGCGTCTCGCGAGCTGCTACTATTGTCCCCGGGGCAGGAGCACTTTTTAGGTTCCCTCTCCATCTCCGTAAACAAAAGGACAGCTGTACGCTTGGCTGGCTCTGGACGGGGCTCTTTGTGCGCGATTAGTACCCCGCACACATCATTCATTGCTCTTGAATAAAGATGACCTCTTGCAGGATGGAATGGGGAAAAAAAGCCTCTTTATTCAGCAGGGCTTGAATTAGCATAAGGACAAGGAAACCGTTCCTTGGAAGTCACAGGAAGAGCTAGATAAATACATAAGCAAACTACAGGTTCCCTGCAATTACTCAGTGCTCAAGAGTTGGGCCTGGGAATTGTAAAAACCAAGGGAAGTTGTCCCCACACACAGTCACTAACGCATGAGCCACCCCTTGCTCTCCAGTCTGAGCTCCGTATGCCCAGCCATACATCAGCAGCTGGGAAAACGCTTTGTCACAGAGGTTATGGCGCAAACGGAGGAGAAACGAAGCATGCAACATGGCCAAAGTGAACTAATTTCCATCACCTGATCCATCCACCTCTCTTGGCCAGGCAGGACGATGCCTCAGTCAGTGGCACTTGGAGTGGCAATAATATTTGCCTTTTTTTCCCTAGTCCTGTGTGCCAACTGGGGGTCAGGCTATGCAAACACACAATGACATACTGAATTTTTTCACATGCTGGGTTTCCCGGCCAATGAAAGGCAATTCAGCAGCTTATCACCATGTATCCTGCTGCAATTAAGAGCCCTGGGAGCAGCGGCAAATGAAGCCCTCCTGCCCCAGCCCCCTCCACCTCCCATCCCTCCCCCATGCCTATAGGAACAGGCTGTCTCTCACCACCCACCACACCAGCACAATTGCAACCCTTATACTCCGTGCTGAGCTCCACCAAATTTGCTCTGACCTAGCAGCCAGGGGCACGGCAACATGTACCACGGTGTCCCCCAGACCCAACCTTCACATCAGATTAGTTTTCAGCTGGAGTCCTGCTGTGCCAACTGTAATGGCCCTTAGTAACATGAGTTTCTCTCCTGGAAGGCTCAGCAACAGCAGAGTTAGTTTGGGCTCAAAATTAGCAGACAAGGAACAAGACACGGTTTAAAATTAAGTTAAATTCCAAACACGTATTTAATACAGCATTGCCAACTTCTTCGATTTTATCGGTGCTCCCAGTAGTTGCTGTTCTTCTGCAGGTCTCACTTCCTGCAAATCATTCCTTCCCTCTTTTTGCTTTCTTAATGGCACCATTTTTGCTGAAAAAAAATGAAATTGTGGCCCTGGCTGTAGTTGGAGGCTCCAAATGGAGGAGGTTAACAAATGAAAAAATAGATAATTTTTTATGACTTCTGATTTTCAGGTCAGTCTCATTACTTCTAACCCTCTGCAGGCAGCAGCACAATGAACAAGTGAGGCTCTTCACTGTCGCTCTTGTGTTCTGTAAAAGCTTCATGAGTCTCCAAGAAACGTGCAGCAGAAAAGTGCACAAAAACACAAACCAAGGTTAATTGCTGAGCTGGCATCTGACTCCTCCTGCGGTCTGGATTACTTTGGGGTGGCGATTAACGCAGGCCAACTCTAGCCATAGGTAGCAATGTGATTTACACAGGTCAGTGCTGTTCCCCTCATTCTTAAAAGCATGAGAGGCCAAGTGTCTTGCCCGGATGGTGTGGTTTGTCACTGGAAAACTGGGGAGTAGGACATTACTATTTCGTGTAAACCATGCACCTTCATAGAAGGACATGACACATCGAAGACTTCAGACAGTGGGTGGCCAAGGAATATCAGCAGAGTAAAGACATTTCCTGTTGTGCATTAGTCTTTGGACTTCGAATGACAGAAAATGAGCTATTTGAAAGTTATTTTCATGAAAACCACTTGCATGTTCCTCCCACTCTTGCCTTCTTCCAGTTCCCTGCCTTGCACCTCACGTGTGTCTTGTTTGTCACTGTTCATCGCTGATAGGAAAAAAAAGAATACCCTGAGTTTGACAGAGGGGTCTAAACTCACCATTTACAACAGGTATCTCTGGTATATGTGATAACTACACATCTGCACCATTAACAGCCCTGTTGGAGCTGCAGCAAATCAATGAATGAGTCCGTGAAGGCCTGAAATACAATAAAAATCTGTGAATGGAGTTGTAAGAAAGCTCAAGTGCATCAAAGAGGAAGCAGTAAAACTGAATGAAGGGACTTCTGAGAAGAGTAGCTGGTGAGAAAAGATTATTAAAAGTGCTTGTTATTTAAGAACATTATTAATACAAGGGAACTCCTGCCATCCTGAGAGGTACGCTGCCTCTCTGCTTCATTATGGAAATGCTTCCCTCAGGCCCCATCTGTCTGGTTTTCTGCTGCAGATGAAGTTGACCCAAAGGGAATTCATTACCACACATCTCCTACGGCAAAGCAAGCTTTGCTGCAAATCAGACAGCGCAGCCTGATGAATGCTGCCTGAAGAGGCTCTGACAAACACGTGGCAGACCTGACTCCACCATCAAAAAGGTTCTCGTGACAGTTTCTGCTTAGTTCTCATGCAGCTGGACATCCTGGCAGCAGGCAGGGGGTTTGGGAGGGTGATATGAGTCATGTAGGGCTTTTGCTGGGAACATGCTCCAACAGGACAGAAATCACAGTGTATGCTTGGATCAAGTGTGTCCTGGATGCAGACAGGACACGAGAGCTATATACAAAGCAGATGCCTCCACCGGAGAAATCAGATAAAATGTTGCAGATCTCAAATAAGGGAATATATATATTTAGCTCTCATCTTCCATTACTTTTCTATAAGCATTCACAGATTAAGCATCCAGTACAGCTGGGAGTACTAAGGCAGGCTTCATTAGTCAGTGTTCATAGAAAAAAATGGGGCATAAAATATGAAGTACTTCGTTAAAGGCCAACAAGGAGTCATAGACAGACCTCCTGCCTGTTTTCCAGTATTCATGACAAACAAACAAAACCCAAACAAAGAGAGGAGTTAGGCTTCGTCGGCTTGAAGCAGAAAGATAAAATCTTGGCAGTAAAAGAAAATCCCCATGTGAGGCAGAGGGTGAGACACCCAGCCTATAAGTAAAGCCAAGGCCCACCTGACCATCAGATTGCAAATACGTGGCACCTTTTAAATGCATAAATGCATTAGACAAAATGAATAATCTCATGGCTTATATATGTCATAAATCAGGGAGATGAGAGGTGGGTAGGAGCTGCTTGCCAAGCTTTGACTTTAACATGGAGGACCAGCACGGCACCAGGATTATCTGGCAAAGCCCATGCCAGGTACAGTTGAGTGGGGTCAAGCAAGCAGTTGAAGTTAGTTTCTTGCCAAAAGGCTCAGTCACATAAAAACTGTCTGTAACGTTACACACCCATATGACTCAGGCTCCTAGCATCTTCAGCTTTATTCCACAATAAAACAAAATACAAATGTATTTGAAATATGTATATGTATACATATACATATGTATATGAAATATGTATACAGATGAAATATGTATATGAAATTCAGAGAGGCCCTTGCAGCCGTGGCCAACAGTATTTATGAGGGTCTGTCATCCTACAGGTTATTGTGCCAGTCTAGCAGCCAACTGACAACTTTGCACTAGTTCCTGGTTCTCCAGCTGGGATAGCTGAACCTATAGAAAGGAGATGCTCAGTGTTTCTGGGAGACTTTGCCCTGCTAAGCCCTGTGGTTCCTCTGCTGCTGTTTTCAGAGGGTGAGGGCCTGGCGGAGCAGACATGGCATGTTCCTGCAAGTTGCCAGGAGTATTCCCAGCAGAAGATGAGCTCAGTGCCTTCTCCAGCAGGATGTCAGGCAAACACCAGCTTGGCAGAGATCTGGGGAAGGCAATTCCCTCTTCTCTGAGGCACGCCTGCTCCAAACTCTGAAGCACCATGTCCTGCAAGAGGGTTGCCCGAGGAAGGGGGCCCGTTGTCTACCCTCCAATGTGCAAACGGTTAGCCATGTGCAGTGGCTATTTTTTTCACATATCCATGGAGCTGACTCCCTGGTCTTCTGGAGTTTTTCCATCTTTACTAAACCCCAGTGGTGGCTGAGGGATGCGGTCCCACGGGGCACATATGTGAGGAGGGTGGGTAGGAAGGAACGCAGCAGCATTGCAGGGGAGCGGGGCACGCAGAGGAGACCCCATGGCACAAGTGGGGCAGGCAGCCCAGTAATACGGGATTTCAAGGGTTGTTTTCTGCAGCTTGGGTTATGAACCTTGAGGTTTATAGTCTGTTGCAGTGGGAAAGCTGTGGCGCTTTGCCTGTCTCCTGCCAGCTTCATGTGGACTCTCTCCAGCTCTCTGAATTTCTAACCTGCTTCTTACTTAAAAGCCTTTGTTTCAGTGTGGGGCTGTGAACTCACTCTGGTCTGCAGCACGAGCCATGTGAAAAGCAATTACAGAAACTTGTGTTTTCTGGTTAGTTGGCGTTTGTGTGTCACCGGGTGGAAAGTGATGTCTCCAGGAGGAAAGAGATGTCTCCAGGAGGCCACGCATCTCCTGCACTGCCCATAGCTGTGGCACGTCCAGCATGAAAACACAGGCAGACTCACACACCCAAACTGTATTTTTTGGAGTATGAACAGTCCTCAAAGGTCTCAGAAAAAAAAAAAAAGGAGTTGCCTCAAGCCTCAACACAGGCTTTAAAGCAATGAATCCTAGTCTTTGCTGTAGTGTGGCAAATTGATGTAGTGTTTACAAACATTTGCAGAGGTAGCATGGTAAAACAAATGCCGCCAGTCCTCCAGCAAAATGCATGATCTGTTTTCTTTTTCACGCATAAATATTTGTGCTGTTCTGCCTTTGAGAGCTGCTGAGTGAGAGCAGTGGAGCAGCCTCTCCAACCCGCTCAGCCCGGCAGCTCTGGCTGTACACGGCGCCTCCAGCTCTGTGCGAGCAGAAAGATAATGTGAGTGGTCAAAGTGGGACCCAGCCTGGCTCCCGCAGTGGCAAATCATCCTGTAAAAATTCAGTTTGTACAGGCTGGTATCTGTCTGAATGGGAGGAAGGTTATATTTATACTAGATAAAAGCCAATGGGACTTTTTTTTTTTGGCTAAGAAATAATAAGTTAGAGTTTATAGTTCATCCCTTTGCTGTGGCGGACAGAACTAGTGACAGATATATAAGGGAAATTTAACAAAAAGCTTGTAAGCATCTGCTCTGAGAATATGAGAATCCCCCAAAAGGGTCCCATTCCATCCTTCTCCCACCTCGGCTGCTGCCCTCAGTGTTGCTGAAAGGGCTGCCCGGGCAGCGGGGCCACAGGGAGGAAGCCTGGTCCCTCTGCTCCACGGCACGCTGGCTTACAGCGTGGAGAGGGAACACCAGCAAGGAGCATTTCATTTCCTCTCCCACTCTCCCAGCACCAAAGCAGCTTACAAAGGATGGCTGGGGGAAACAGCTTGCGCAGACCATTGAACCACCAGCTGAAAAAAGTGCAGATAAATGCAAACGTGATTTCCTTCCCATCCACGCCATTAGTAAGGGGTTTTCACCGCAAGCGGATGGGGTAGGGATATAAATATATTTACAGCTCGGGGGAATCTGCTGCATCACCTCCGCTGCTGCAAGCCTCTCTGCAGGCTCCTGCTTTAGGGGCATCATTTCTCCTGTTCCCTGGGGAGGGCAGCTGCCATTGCTAGGGTACGATTTATGTGACGATGTGGCTGCGGAGTGAGAAGGTCGGTTTTGGGGCAGCCTGGCATCCTGACTCCCAAAAGGCAGCAGGGGAGACGGGGCAGCGGGATACCAGCACTAAATAGCAGAAGCCTGGCAGAGCTGGTGCAGGTGAATGCTGATGTGGGGAGGGCTCAGGTCCCTCAGCCTGGGGCAGCTCCCAGAGTGTCTTAGGTTTTGTGGAAACAACAAGGAATTGGCTTCTATTTCTCCCCTAAATCATGTTTCCATTCATCGCCACTTCTGTATCCATGCTCCATTTGTTTGGACCGAGAGCAGGAACCCTGTCCAAGGGGTAACCACTCGTATTTCCTGGCCAGGGCAGGCTCAGCTGGGGAGGGGGTGAGACCCTGCAGGTCTCCGCTGCCCACCACGCACGCTGGTTCAGCCCTCCCTTCCCCAGACAGACCCAGGCAGCTCATCCCTCCATCTGGGAACTATCAGGAGGATTAGTTAGCACACATGACATGGTTACCTGAGGTAGCCCAGAGCCGGATCCAGTGACTCAGGAGCTCCTTCTGTTTCTAAATTTTGCACAGACTTTTAAGACAGAAGCACTAAGCACTACCTGTGATGTGTTTGCTGAGGGGAGATGCTCACAGCAAACAGGGGCGCAGCTGGGGAACGCTGCCAATGGATACAATGAGCAGTTGTGAGGAGGGGGCTGGAGTCTGGCCGTTAGCCGGCGTGACAGTGCATGTAGAGCTTTGATTTATTTCCCCTTGCAGAAGGTGTACGGGGGACTGTTTGCACACCAGGGGCCCTCCACAGCTGCGGGTGCAGCACCCTGGGATGCTGGAGCACCCCGGGATGCTGGAGCTGAATGCACTGGGCATTTCACCCAGTGTCCCCCCTCCAGAGCCCCCTGCTTGAGGCTACCCTCACCCTGCCACCCTCTCTGTGCCCTGCAGGCCATGAGGCGTGGAGCCCCTCCAAGGGCAGGCAGGAGGAAAGGGAGACGACAGGGACAGTGGCAAGAGAAAGGGGGTGCCTGTGGGCTGTGGCAGCCCTGCACCCCAACACCAACCCCAGACAGGGATTGCTTGCCATAAAGGTTGGGTCACATTTGTCAGACACAGGTGATTTTTATTTCTTTTCCTGCCTGAGCTGTGTTTAACTGCCTGCCCATATGTTGGCTCGCTGGCAGCTTTGGGCACCCGGGGCGCGGTGTGCCTGCGGTCAGATGGTAAGTGGCTTCACCCATGCGGGGACCTGGCTCCAAGCTGCGTCCTCAGGTGTTGGCTCTGCTTTCCCATCTCCCATGTCACCAGCTTTCACCACAAGCCAGCCCTGACTATGGCATTTTGCCCTACCAAGTGTCACCAGGGGACCCTACCACAGCTTACAGACCTGGCACTATTCAGATATTGGCCTCTCCGGGACGCTTAAAATGAGCAGCGAACCCTGCCCCATTTTACAGAGTCCCGCTGTCCTGAGTCCCGGTCCCGCTCTCACACTTAACTGGGAGTTTGATTTACTTCGCTTCTGTGATAGTTGCATTTCTATTTCCACAGCATGCTCCCAACCTCCCAGCCCGATGCAAATATCTGTAATAAAGCAAACCCTGTGCAAGCGTCATTTCCATGGTGTCTTATAACCCTCAATGATATTGAAATTGCCAAACCCAGGACTTCTTTGTGGTCATTATCCAGCTGCGACTTCAAGGGGACTGAGGGGGACGTCGTGCTAAAAGCCTTCCCTGCTCTCTTCTTGGGAAGAAAGGAAAGAGAACAACCAGCGCTGATTAAAAGCATTTATTTTTTTTCTAAAGCGGTCTCCACATGCAAAGATTTGGTTCAAGGAGCATTAAAATCACTGCTGTCAGTTCAGAAAGAAGGGGCTGAAGGAAATCTGGGCCATTGGCATTGTGTGAGGGTTGCTATGGCAATCCCCACAGAAAGGCGGCTTAATAGGCTTTCTTCCCAGGAAACTCAAAACTGCAGCTCTCAGGCTGCAAAACGGCGGGTGCAAAAATATTTTCATGAATAGCATCTCTGTGGAAAATTTTGTTGGCTGTTTACATCCTCCCTTCGGAAGCGGGGTGGCAAGGAGGGTGTTTGAAGATCACCTAGTGGTGGCTGGTGACATAAAGAGGGTATAGGTGACGTTGCGTAGGGACCCACGGGTAGTAGCAGCAATGCAAAGGGAGCGGCAAATTTCTCTGCACAAGGCAGGCATTGTGAGCAACTTAAAGACACACACTGTGATGATCAGTCTTCGCACACCGAGAGATGCTTTAGTAAACAGACAGGACCAACAAGCCGTTTGCCCCAAATTCTGTGACTCCGCACAATGTTATTCCTGAACACAGCAAAATGCAAAGTGATGCTGTCTCGCAGCTCTTCCCTGTATTATTTACCATATTAAAAAAATAATGACATTAGCTAAAATATTCATGAACGTTAGTTGATCACACTCTGCTTTTTTCAGCGGAAGCTTCAGAGAATACCAGTGATTCAGGGCTTACCTGAAAAAAAATTAAATATTGTGGATTAGGGAAACATATTTTATCTTAATAGAAAGAAAGACCAGGGATTAAAACGTGAGACTGCGAGAGAGGATATCTCTGGGCTCTGGCAGACCTCCATTTCATGACGTCTGGCAAGTCACACAAATCCCTCTGTTCTTCTGTGCTTCTGCTCCTCCGTACCACCTGTAAACTGATAATATTACAAGCAATTATTTACTTTCCTGGATACTACAAGACTTAATTTTTTTGGTATCCTTGATTGCATGTTAGTAATATAATACATATAAAGAACTGACTGTCAAATATGTACACGTGCATCTTACTGGGAAAAATAAAAACTGCTCACCAGCCTGGCTTATGACAAGAGATTTTCCTTTTTTTTCAGTGGTAGATGCTTTGTGCTTTGGAGCAAAGAGATCTGAGTATCTGTCTGCTAAAGCCAGGAACTTCCACTTTATCAGAGCATGTAGCACAGAGCTAACCCACAAGTCTTAAAAGGTCATGACTTAGGTTTAACCTGCTGTACTTTTTGCTATAATTCTATTTTCCTTTTCATCTGCAATTCTACTGCTGCTCTCTCTTGATGCAGGGATAATTGGTGCATTGGTTGAATCAAACCTGCACTTATTATAAAAGACAGCTGTGTGGCTGGGAGGAAAAAAATTAAACCAGAATTACATTATATTTAAAAATGAGATGAAACCATAGAAAAAATGACTTGGGATGAGTCAGGATAGGAAAACAATAGATAAGGGTCCAAATGCTCTGCTCCCTGCTGAGTTTGTGGCCGTCTGGCAGAATTATGCCATTTCCCCATGTTACGTAAAGAGATTACTGCCCTCACAGCATTGAGAGTCTAAGCTCCTAATTTTTAGATTAAAAGTCAGGCTGATGTTATGAAACTGAAATGGGAAAAGTGTGAAGACCTTGGCATCTGTGACATTTTTTTGTAGGCTCATCTTAGTCATAGGGAAGTTGTAAAGACCAGTTCCAACGAAGGGGGAAAATGGTGTGCACACCTTTTACTTCTCTCCATTGACAGAGACAAGTCAGATGTTGGAAATCCCAGACAATCTATAGCAGTCCTCCCTCTGTCACTAGTGGACTGCAGTGCCAAGAATGTAACGACACATTAATTTTTAATGGTTGGGAAAAATTATGTATAGAGGAGCAAAAGGAGTCCCCTGAGGTGCCACAGCACATCACAAGCAAGCCTGTGAAGGTTTCTTGAACTTGTTCTTGAGCTTCAACACCAAACTTCTTTCTTGACTTGATTATATAACTTAACTAGATTTTGTCATACTAAAACTTCAGAAGTTAGTCTGTTCTTTAACATAGGAGATAATGACAAGATGATATGGAGGCAGAGCTACAGCTGCTACCCAGGTGTGCAGTGGGAAAACTCCTACTGACCGGCTAATCCTGTTCTTGGTAGTGAATGACGACAGAGCAGTGCCCTTCATATATCTTTCAAGCCCTTTTGAGTAGTTAATACACAAAAGGCAACGGCTGCTTGATTTTCAGGAGCCAGGCAGTGTGCATCATTATATCAAAATTTTGTGCTTTGGAGCCACAGTTGGAGGAGAGACTGTAGATCTTTAGGGATCTCAAGCAGGTCTCTAAATTGAAAGCTACAGTGAATCCAATTTTAAAAACGCAATTTACATGTGCTTATAACTCATCTACGTAAGCTGCAGTTGTTTCACTGCTATTTTTGGCAAGCTCAGACTTCAACAAGTCCTTTTCTTCACACTTTCAAAATTACTCATTTGCATTTCTCATTTTCTCACCTTTGTTTCCCTGAAGCCCTGAATGTCAGAGGATCAAAGGATTATCTGTGTTACCCGGCTGCGCGGGTGCCTGAAGACTACGCTGGGACCTTGCTTCCCCGAGCCTCTGAGAGGTCTTGTATTTGGAGCTGAAGCACAACTGTATTATCTGAATAACCAGGGCTTCCCTGCATTCAGAAAACCTATTCTTACAGCAGATACGAGGACTTAATCCACTCAGTTTTGCTCCCTGAAGATTCAACCAAGGTTTATCCAGTGCTGGCTTGTCTGAAGGCATTCAGAAATTGCCACAAAACCTCCTTTGGAGCAGCAGCTAAAGCGGTGGGGTGATTACAATGGATGAGCTCATGCTTTTCCTTGTAACAAGCACGGCTTTGTTCAGGGCTCTGGGGATGGGAGCCGTGAATGGCAGGGAATACACCAACTATCAGGGTCAGATGATGCAGGAGTAAGAACTTAAATTGTTTTCAGTGGTGGGTTGGTTAGAAAGGTTAAAAAATAGGTTTTACAAGTATGCTGGGCAGGAGAGGAGAGTTTTGTGCAGAAATCGTTCAGCACTGCTCTCTTCTGCGGATGAGTAGTATTTGCCCATGCAGTAAAGAGCCCCGTCTCTCTCCCATTGATGCCAGTTACAGAATTCTGGCTTCAAGAGGCAGAACAGTATTTTATAGTCTGCAGTGCTGTTCTGCGGTGGTAACCACAAGTCCTTTAATTTCACCCTTCAATTACCATAACTACCATTTTTCCTATAGAAGCAGTAATGTAGAACCAACACATTAATAATAAACTACAGCTTGTATATCAAAGTAGAAGACATTATACTGAAAAAAAAAAAAACCCAGCCAAAGAACTAACCAGAAAGGCATTTTAAATATTATGTTTTATCTAGATGTGTAATCCTAAAAAAAAGCTCTCAAGTGAAATTCTTCTGAAGCAAAACCTCATGCAGAACAATAAAGCAGACTGCAAATACAGTTAAATGGCTGAAAAGGTTAAGAAGGGATTTATGTGAAAAAAATGGAGACCATTAATTCAGGTTCCTATTTTGAGATCAGCTTGATGGTAGGAGATTAAGACAAAGACAGAAACAAATTCAGAACAGATGCTAAGATATGCTAGTTTACTACAGGGAACAAATAGTGGAATTATTCTGCTTCAGCAAAAATGTTAAGCCACATAATAAATATTTAGATAAAGAAACATTAAGAAAACATGGAGTTGCTGTACTTCTTTTACTAGGACTCCCATGTTTTAAAACAATGCAATAAATATAGCTAGATGATTAATTTTGCAGAAATAAAGAAAGGGTGTTAACCTGAAATGAATCACAGCTTACAAAGTTTATGTCATATTATTGAATTAAAGGCATTTCCTCCAGCCCAGGAACAATTTGAGTGACATCTCTGCAAACAGCATGCTTAGAGTGCCACCTGATGGCTAAGCCTTGCTTTTTACTCAACCAGTTGCCTTCAAAATCTATAGGGGCTGCCCATGATCTCATCACTGTTTTCCTAAGCTATGAGAAAAGTCTTCTGCTTAAATTACAGGTGCTCATTTGCTCAGGAAGGAGTATCTTTGGTGTTATATTCTTACCGTCTATTGTCAGTTAGATAGATTGGCCTACAGTGGTTCTTCATTTCAGTAGGTGCATTTTGAGGCACAGTCTGTGGTCTCAGGGGGTCAGGGGAGTGAGTCAAGTCAGGGGAACACCACACCACCTGGAGAGGACAGGCCTGGTAGATCATCCACAGGTCCAGGTCATTCTTCAGAGACCAGAGGCCTGTGGATTTCAAAAGACACCTCTGCATTTTGTGGATTAAATAAAGCCACTTTTGGCAAGTGCTTCATTCTGCCTTCTAAAATTCCCCCAGATTTGGAAATGAATATGACTCCTTCTGGGAGCGTATGCTGGATGAGGCAGGTAACATCCACTGAGCTGCAGCCCGGCTCTGACCCCTCTTTATTGATGCTGCAGAGAAGACATGAGATTTTTGCCTGATGTCTGCCAAGACAGCAAAAGCAGCCTCTTCCTTCAGCACTCCATAGGAGTCAGACACAATCACGTCCTCGAATGTTTCATCCACACTGGTGAAAACAGGGCCATGTTACCACCTTCCCTTTCACTGATCTGCAGGTTATGATAGAGGGGAAGAACGTTTGCTCTTCCCCACTGAGGACAGCAGCTGTGAACTTGCTTTCTGGGGAGGGGATGTCCAGGTCACCTTCCAGGCAGAGGGACAGTTCCAAATGACTCCAACAGGAACAGGATCTCATTCTGTTTGATACCCAGTTCTCATGTAGAGGGGCTCCACTTTGCCACCTGCATTGGCTTGTACCTGCTAAGAAGTAATGCAGCCTGAGGTTTGGCTTTCTAGCTAGAATAGGTGATCACAGAACAGCAGCAGAGGCTGTTCAAGCTGCTAGAATATAAAATACTTATTAGTTTGTGATCCTACATATCTCTGGCTCTCAAGAGGCAATGCTTACATACACTGAGACATGGTTTTATCTTTCCGAGAATGAACCAAGAAAGAAGCTCACCGTTATTTTTTAAATAACTATATTTAATCTTTAAAACTGTGTCTCTCATTCCTCTGCTAGGGCACGAAGCTGATAAGAATTCATAATAAGAATTAATTATGGTACTGTTTGGAGGAAACCAACATCAAGCACAATCTCACTTTATTTAAGGATCCTCAGGGATAAAACACAAATCCCTCTAGAATCTCATACTCTCTTATGAAAACTAGAAGCAACAGCATTCTTACAAGCCAGGTGTATCAGAGGAAGATAGATATGGAAACTGATATATATGAAAACAGTATTTCACTATGACAGTGGTGAGACACTGGAGCAGAGGCCCAGAAACTGGTGGACTCTCCATCTCTGGAGATATTGAAAGCTCAATTGGAAAATGTCTTGAGCAACTTACCTAACTTCCAAGTCAGGAGGTTGGACTAGATGGCCTCGAGGGATCCCTTCCAACCTAGATTATTCCCTGATTCCAAGATGCAGGCAAGATTTTGTGTCCTTTCATGGACAAGAAAACATCATCCCACCTTTCCATTCTGACCAGCAGTCAATGAATTTAACATTGCCTCTCCACGGGAAGGTTGCACCAACCTGGATCTAATGAGTTGCTGAATCACCCAGCAGTCATGTCAGGCCAAGTCCTGAAGCATCACCCCTTAAGAAGCTCCTCTAGCTGAGGCTGACCAGCATGAGTGTGTGTCATCCCACATTACAGTAAACTCCCAGAGATCATTACCTTTAAGCAAATGCAGCATTTCAAATACAGCTGACAAAAAAAAGTTTGGGGACCATATAGCACACCCTTTCCTTTTGAAAAATCACGATTAAGTGTAGGCACACTTCTTACTCATCACAGCTTTTCTGCAAAACCTTCCTCCGACCTGTACCTCAGAGCTGATCCCTTCTTTATCATCCAAAAGCAAAGCTGCTGCATTTAATGGCAGCTGCCAGTTTGTCCACCTGGGCCAAGCTGCAGCTCTTGTTGAGCCTATAGGGACCTTCCTCTGCCCAAACAGCACTTTGTTTCACTTGTTTCCTTAAAGTCCCGTTGAGATGGACAAAATATGAATTTCCAGGAGATCTCTTCCCTCCATTCTTTTACAGAAAATACTCTTAAGGTTTTCTTCAGGTCAATGTTACATTTACTACCAAAGCTGTTTCCACTTTGTCATTGTGTCCTATGGATGCATGGTCCCATTAATACAATTATATTTGCACAGTGGATCTCTGTTGCGTGTTTTGACCAGTTTTGACTGGAAAATTCCTTACCTAACACCTTTTTCTGCTCAATTTTCACTGTAGATTTGCTTGCTTTTACAGCTACTCAGAGTTAACTGCTATGCGTTGTAGAGCCTTTCGTGGTCTGAAAACCTTGGAGACAGCCTGTGAAGGGGCACTGGGACATGCCTGAAAGGACACTCAATGTCCCCTTATGGATGATGGTTAACCTCATGGATTTCAATGTGATGGTGCAAGAGGGAGTGAGCAACCAGTCCACAGCACACAGCCCGTGGCCCGGCACGTGCCGAAGGCAGGGCAGGCTGGACCGCTCCCCGACTCTGCTGCTGCCAGGGTGCCCCCTCAGCAAGGTCCCCGAGGACCAGGATAGATCAGGACTAACAGCATCTGCTGCCTACCCTCCTGACCCTGCTTAAATTATTCTTACGCTGCCAGACATGATTCACAGACTCTGAAAGCCGGAGGGACCGTTGCAGTGCTCTGGTGTGACTCCTGCATAGCTCAAGCCAGTCTCTGCCACTAACCCCTGCAGCAGGGGGAATTATTTTTCCCTTATTATGTGAACATGTATCTGCTGGGACTCAAGCTCGTGACATGCCGTGTCACGTAGAGTTACCAACAAGGGAAATAAATGGGCTGTGTGTCACGCTCAGAGATTAATTAAATGACTATTGAGTAGCCCAGCTTTTCAGCTAGCAAAAATCTTCAGGAGGTACTGGGACACATCAGCCTCCGACAATGTGTCATAGTATCACTGGTCACCATCCTCCCTCACTGAGGTAACCGAAATATTTGGCAATGCAGCGGAGCTTTCAGATCACCTCTGAGAAGAGCGTGACCAGCAAAGCCACCAGCTGACACCTTGTTCTTCTTCACAAACCTTGAGATTTTAATAGGGCTCTGGAGGCAAAGGAAGGGAGGAGGTGAGCCCATCGTGGTGTGCCCTGGCACTCCTGAAGGCACGTTCACTCACACAGACTCGCTGAGGGCTTGTGTTTACTGACACCCTCTCCTCCAAAGCACCACCGGAAACAAACCTGCCAGCTGAAACACCATGTCCTTCATGCAAGCCAAAGCAAGTACCAGCCATGTGAGGACTGACTTTATAACTGACATCAGTTCTTTCCATTAGCTCACGCAAACAGCCGCGAGGCGTCTCTGAAAGTCACAGCCCTGGCTTCAGTGGAAGTGAAACAGAAATGGGGGGAGGTGGACACAAGGGCTGCTGGTGGCAGAGGTGGCCTGCAAAGGCAAGCGCTGGCTGCAGGGCTATTAATGTAACTGCAGAACAAGTTCATAAATTATTTCGGCAATCCCTCTGCTAATCCTCAATTCTGAAAAATCTGTGGATGAGCCGATAACCTGTACAAAGTGTACAAGGGCAGGAGGCACGGACAGTTTGTGCTCCGCGTTTGTGAGGCATGGACAGAGTTTGTACTTCAAGCATCCCAAGGGCCCCACGGAGCTCCCCGGCTGTCATGCTGCCAGCACGGAGTTGAGGTCACCCAGTGCCCAGGACACAGCCCCTCCATTCAAGGCTGCCAGGGGCACAGGTAACCCACGGAGCAGCTCTCCTCGCAGGATTCAGGGAACATATTGGTGCCACTCAGGGCACGGGGGCAAACTTTTACTTTGCACAGAGCTGGTGTTTCTGAGTTCCCTTGTAATTGCAGAGAACAACAGAAAAGGAAATCTGCCAGGGCTGCCTCTGTGGATAACACAGCCTCAAGGCAGCCAGGGCCCTGGTGTCCAAGGTCACTGGGTAGCCCCAGTCTCCCGGAGCATCCTCTACCTCCCGCAGACTAAAGGGTAACGGGGCCACACCACATCGGCTTGCACCCATCACTTCCCCTGCTTGTACCATGGTTTCCGCCTCAGAAAAGAGAGGTGATAGCAGTGCCTTCTCGGCAAAATGCTTTGAGATCCATGAATGCAGAAGTGCAAGTGAAAGCTAGCAGCTGCTTACTGCTATGGCTGCCACCGCTGCTGTCCTTGGGATGGGAGGCAGGGCCGTGAGACTTAGCCTGCTGGTTTGTTAGCAGTTGAATTTGCAAAGAATAATTAAATATATGTAAAGCAGAAGTCAGGCACCAATTTCCTTTAGTTTATTCCTCAAAATAAGCACACAAAAATTTAAACGCTTTGAGATTTCAGCCATGGGGAAAAGTCCAGGAAGTCTATTTTTCCTGCCCAACCTCATCTGATTGCACACTAGAGGGAGAATGCAAAAATGAGGCATTCTACCCTGACATTCGCCAGGGGTTTTCTGTTTCATCTCCATCCCATTTGTTCACACAAATGATAACCTGCTCTCTCTCCGTTCATCCTGTCTCCCTCACCTGGCACTTAAATGAGCAAATACACAGCTTGCACAATGAATAGTCCCATTGCTCAGAGAAGGAAAACCCAGACCAGAAAGACCGTGACATTGCAGAGGGCATTTGTGAAAACAAGTGGACCGGTGGTTATCTGCCAGACCATGACCACCCACTTCCAGGCTGCTTTCAGCATCTTACACCAGAGCACTAAAAAGCTCCGTGGCTACACAGGGAATTTGGGTTTCCCTCTTGAGCACTGAGCCACAACCACACTGATGCCCGCAGCAGGAGCGCAATTGCCTCCCTCTCTCCTCACAGGTGGGGTGACCCTGTTAAACGACCTTCTATCACCCCATGTTTTTTTGCTGACAGAGGGCTGTCAGGCCTGGCTGTCACTTGTCCTGCCTGGTCCCCCAGGCAGATCAGCATTGGCAGAGAGGTGGAAAATCACTGCCTTCCCTCTTTGCTTTTATTCAGGGAGGTTAAAAAAAAGATGCTTTCTGGCAAAATTTGTGGAGTTAACTACAAGAGATCGATACCTGCTAGATTTGTACATCGTTTGAGACTACTCAGCACAAGGATAACAGCTGCTTTTTCCTTCTGAGAAAGCTCTAAAAAGAAACTCACTCAGCTATTCAGCCAGGTGCTTTTTATCAAATGAAAAGACATTTGCTTCACAAGGAAATGCTCCTAAATTTGCATTCACCTCGTCAAGAGGGTGCCAGGTACCTGCACTGCATGCTGCAAAGGTCAGAAGAAAAATGCAGCCCTGATGCATTAAATACCGGTGGGCACCGGTGGGGTAAAGAATTGTCAAATGCATTATCAACAAGGGGAAATGAACGTTGAACAATGTTGTATGTGGGTATATGTGTGACAGCAGTACATCCTCTGCAGTAAGCCCTGTACAACCCTATTTTTATCACTCTTCTCTGACCCAAATACAGCAAACACAACACCCTGGAGCTGTCGCCACACAGCAGGGCTGGTTCTTGAAACAACATCCCTGTTAAAGCGTCTACACCCCTCACACCTACCAGCTTATATTCAGCATCTCCGGAGAAAGTGGGCAGTTTTCCAGCCAACTGTGAAGGAGAGGCAGGATTTACTTTCCTCAGTGCCCTGGGCACCAGTAGCTGTGTGCAGCCAGGTCGGTGTCACAGAGGGCTGAGGCAAGGCTCGGGCTCTCCACGGGGCAGCAGGGACACGGTGGAGAGCAGGGACACCTCCGTGGGAATTTTAACTGATGCACTTCAGTTGGTCAGTGTGACATGGCCTGAACTCACAGAGACAGACTGGGGACTGTAGTAGGCAAAACAACCAGGAATGAATTAATGCACAGATAAAACACTTGCTGAGGAAATATGAGAGACACCTGCAGAAAGAGTGAGAAAGTTGTTTACTGAAGAACAGCATTGCCACATCCACAAAACGTACCCACATGCCTGAAGGCAGGGACCCCAAGGAAACCCTGCACAAACCATTCCAGGGAGGTCTGCCGCGTGAACACAAACCTATCCGGGGAGGAGGTGGTTTTGAAGATAATGGACAAAGCTGACACAAGGACAGATGGTTACAAACTGGTCATTGGCAGTCTTTGGTGGGACACTGCAAGGCCACAGCTAGCTGGGGGGTTTGAGAACAGGGCGGTGGGAGCAAAAATAATGCATTTCAGGAGGAGGCTTGCTGAGTTGGAGGAGGGGATTTGCACGAAGTGGTGTTTGCAATAGCCAGGGTCCGCAGGCAGTGACCCACAAAGTGCCAGCCAGTGCGGCACTGCTGCGTGCTCGCTCTGCTCCCTGCAAGGGCGCAAGACGGTGCCTACCCTGTGGCTACCCGGTGTGCCTGGGCACGAGCCCGCACTCCGCTCTGGATGGTTTCGTGCGCAGGGGCTGCGCTCACATCTGGCAGCTGTGGAGCTGTTTGCCAGCGATAGAGCAGCCGAGGATCTGGAAGGGTGCCCTGGGTGTGGCCCACCGCCTATCGCAGGGACTGAGGGCCTGGAGTCACCTTCATTTGCTGAACCTACTATAAAAACAAGATGGAAAGCAATTCTTGGAAGCGCTGACCTTCTCCATATGCTAAGCCAGCAGGAGCGGAAGAGCGAAACCCCCGAGTCAGCACATTGGACTTCACAAGTGTACATCAGGCAGAAACTCAAAATCAAATTTTTCACCAAGACTTTCTGTGGTCCATTGCTGTTCTGGCTGTGGTTATATTTATTTTTTGTTGGTTTTGAAAGGCAAATTTTCTATTGTTTTAGCATCAGAATGGGGTGTTCTCAGCTGGTAAGAGCTGGCTTAGGTTGGATCTTCAGTTCCTATCGACCCTGAGGTAAAAGCTCACAGTCCCAAGCAGTGTTTGTTCTTCTCAGCAAGTTGTAATGCAGTTCGCATCTTGCCTTTCATGCTGTCTCCCGTGCATGGGTTTGCACATACAAATGACTTTGCTGGCCGAAGTCACAGGGTTTGCATTTCTGCAGCCAGAAACAACTGAGAGACAAAGAAAAAAGCTGTCTAAGCATTAGTCTCATTAAATTTTTTGAAGGGAACTCTATTAACCTAAACCTCCTCTTGCTCACTGAGCTTCTTAATTCTTCTCCTACCATTTACATTTGTGAAGGGCTTTTAAAAAACACCTTACATACCAGCATTTATGTTGATGAGTTGTATTTAAGAAATCTACTCAGTCTGAAAAATGCAGATACATTCCTTTATTTCCATTTTATGGGTTTATTTTTGCAAAATCACAATCTTTTCTTCACTGGGCACTCAATGAGAGCAGCTGCAGTGTCCTCTCTGAGCAGTTTATCAGACACCTCACAGCCTCACATCTTCAGGAATTTAACACCAGCGGCTGAAGACGTATCAGCACCCTATAAACATCTGCCGGTGCTTTCTTGCTACTGTGAGCAGACAGGTTGTCCTCTCCCTCCACACAGGCCAGGCCACTTGAAAGTGAGGAGGTGGCTGAAGATTTTGCAAGATGAATCCCTGATAGCTCTGGAGAACCAAGTGTTGTGAGATGAAAGTCAGAGCTGAGTTCTCTAGCTGAGTGATAGAGTTGAACCCTGCTCCCTGCCAATCCACAGGCAGTAACCTCTCTGACTTCCTTGCTTAAAAGCAGCACTGCCAAAATGCCATTCAACTATGTTTATTTTATTTGTTCTACTAGCGGTTTTGTAAAAAGGTGAAGCCAATAAAGGCATAAAAGCCCTGCTGCTTTCAGTTAGAAAAGTTAGGTTACTCAGGTTAGTGATAAAAGCCCTCATGAAAGCTGAGGAACTGCGTTTCCTATTCTGCACCCCATGACAATACAGCAGCCGCTAAGTTCTGCACCTTATTTTGGGAAGTGTGTCATGCAGTCCAGTTACTGATAGAAAACAGCAGATTAGGTGGTGCCCTGTTTCTTTCAAGACCTTCATGAGATTTAGGAGACCAGGTACAATTCTGGTGCCCAAGTACAGGAGCATGTCAGACAGAATGGGTAGGTAGAGAAGAAATGGAATTTCTCACACTCTGCAAGGCAGCAGCCATACACGGCAGAGTGAGGGTCTGGAGCAGCATTCAGGCACAGAAAGCTGGTACCGTCCCTCCCCCTTCCTTCCCAGATGAAACCTGCTTCCATCAAACTGCAGTAACACCACAACTAAGGGAGAACATGGCTTCGTCCTTCAAAGCAGAATCATCCTAGTGAGATAAAAAAGTCATAGCAAGTATCAAATCAGAAAGAAAATCAAGGAGCGGCACAGGACACTGCTGGGTGTTGCCGAAGGCGTTTATTCCACCCACAAGGAGGAGCAGAGATGAGATAATTTGCAGCAGAGTGTGATCTACTGCCTTGAAGGAAAGAACAATGGTCCACGAAGACAATAGACACTCCCAACACACCCAGCAGCTCATACAATGGCTGGAAGTATCCAAGTGCCTGTTGCAGAGAAATGAACTGTTTAACCCTTTGACATGAGGAAAGGGTTAGCTTTCATCCACACCAGTTGCACAAAAGGCTGGTGTTGCCTTGTACTCCTGCGTTAGCTGGTTTTTCCAGGTGGGCCTGTGGTCTTGTATTCCCACAGGAGATGGGGACCCACTGGGGAAGGAGTTTCTCCCTAAAGGGTGACTTCTTCTGAGGGAGAGGCTGAGTTTAAGTTAGGGTTGGCAATCACAACTAGGGATTGTGGCACAGGTGTTTCTACGAGAGGGTGCGTATCTCACAGAAAGGCCTGGGAGAGAGCGATATGTACGTTTAAAATTCATATTAAAAACAGTCAGTGATCTGCAAGCTGCTTTACTCCTGAGGAAGGTTGCTCTGCTGTTGGTTGTAGTGGCTTATCTGGATTTAAACGTAGGGTAATGGAAACTAGCTGACGGTTGTTGAGGGAAGCCACTCCAGAGCCGGCCTGACCCGCAGCTGTGCTGAAGGCAGTAACTTAAAGGAGAGGAGTGAATGGAGGCAAGTCCACACTCAGGGTGGCAGGTGAAGTTCACAGTCCTGAGGGATATGGGTCAGGAGAGTAAAGTCAGGACCCTGAATTTTAGGAAAGCAGAATTCCAGGTCTTCAAGGAGTTAGTCAATAGGACCCCCCTGGGGAACTGCCCTCAGGGGCAGGGAGCAGAACAGAGCTGGCAGATCTTTAAGGATACTTTCCACAGAGCGCAAGACCTCTCAGTCCCCAGGAGTAAGAATTCAGGCAAGGAATGCAAGAGACCAGCATGGCTGAATCAAGACCTGCTGGTCAAACTAAAGGGCAAGAAGGAAATGCACGGGCAGTGGAAGCAGGGACAAGTATTCTGGGAAGAGTACAAGGACACTGACCAGTTGTGTAGGGATGGGATCAGGAAGACCAAGGCACAGCTGGAGCTGAACTTGGCAAGGGATGTAAAGAATAATAAGATGGGCTTCTACAGGTATGTCAACCAGAAAAGGAAGGTCAAAGAAGACGTACCCCCCTTGAGGAGCAAGACTGGCAAACTGGTAACAATGGACAAGGAGAAGGCGGAGGCACTCAACAACTTTTTTTTGCCTCAGTCTTCACTGAAAACCTCTCTTCCCACACCTCTCAAGTGGATGGACTGCAAGGCAGGGACTGGGGGAGCAAAGTCCCTCCCACTGTAGGAGAAGACCAGGTTCACAACCGCCTGAGGAACCTGAACATACAGAAGTCTATAGCACCTGACAAGATGCATCCCAGAGTCCTGAGGGAATTGGCTGATGTAGTTGCCAAGCCACTCCCCATGATTTTTGAAAAGTCACAGAAGTCAGGTGAAGTCCCCAGTGACTGGAAAAAGGGAAATATTGCACCCAGTTTCAGAAAGGGTAGAAAGGAAGACTCTGGCAACTACTGACCTGTCAACCTCACTTCTGTGCCTGGGAAGATCATGGAACAGATCCTCCTAGAAGCTATGCTAAGGCACATGGAGGACAGGGAGGTCATTCGAGACAGCCAACATGGCTTGACCAAGGGCAAGTCCTGCCTGACCAACGTAGTGGCCTTCTATGATGGAGTGAGTACATCAGTGGACAAGGGAACAGCTACAGATGTCGTCTATCTGGACGTCTCTAAGGCCTTTGACACGGTCTCCCACAACATCCCGCTCTCTAAATTGGAGGGATACGGATTTGATGGGTGGTCCGCTCAGTGGATGAGGAATTGGTTGGATGGTCACATCCAGAGGGTACTGGTCAATGGCTCAATGTCCAGGTGGAGATCAGTGACAAGTGGTGTCCCTCAGGGGTACGTATTGGGACCAGTACTGTTTAATATCTTCATCAATGACATAGACAGTGAGATCAAGCACACCCTCAGCAAATTTGCAGACGACACGAGGCTGAGTGGTGTGGTTGACACCACTCCAGAAGGACCTGGACAAGCTTGAGAAGTGTGCCCATGTGAACCTCATGAGGTTCAACAAGGCCAAGTGCAAGGTCCTGCACCTAGGTCAGGGCAACTCCCAGTATCAATACAGGTTGTGGGATAAAGGGATTGAGAGCAGCCCTGCTGAGAAGCATTTGGGGGTACTGGTGGATGATAAGCTGGACATGAGCCGACAATGTGCGATCACAGCCCAGCCAACTGTACCCAGGGCTGCATCAAAAGAAGTGTGGCCAGCAGGTTGAGGGAAGTGATTCTGCCCGTCTGCTCCACTCTCATGAGATCACACCTGGAGTACTGCGTCCAGCTCTGGAGCCCTCAGCACAGGAAAGACATGGACCTGTTGAGGCAGGTCCAGAGGAGGGCCACAAAGATGATCAGAGGACTGGGGTACCTCTGCTGTGAGCTGAGGCTGTTCAGCCTGGAGAAGAGAAGGCTCCAGGGAGACCTTATTGTGGCCTTTCAGTACTTAAAGGGGGCTTATAAGGAAGACAAACTTTTTAGCAGGGCCTGTTGCAATAGGACAAAGGTTAATGGTTTTAAACTAAAAAAGGGTAGGTTTTTGGGTAGATAGAAGGAATAAATTTTTTACAGAGGCTGGTGAAACACTGGAAGAGGTTGCCCAGAGAGGTGGTAGATGTGCCATCCCTGGAAACATTCAAGGTCAGGTTGGATGGGGGTCTGAGCAGCCTGATCTAGTTGAAGATGTCCCTGCTAATGGCAGGGGGGTTGGACTGGATGACCTTTAAAGGTCCTTTCCAACCCAAACTATTCTATGATTCTATGATCTTCACCGTGCCTCCACCCAGACGCACCCAGGGTTTGAGCTGAGGTGGGCCACTGAAGTCAGGCTGGAAAATCCTGTTCAGCTCATGGGTTCAGACTGAGACAGGTATTCAAGTCACTTACAGCCATATACCCTCCTCCCCAGTGTCACCAGGCAAACTGTGCTGGGTATTGAACAAACACATAGAAAGATCTAATCACTAACCCAGGAACCGGCAACTCAAGGGCCGGATATCAAAACAAGATTTTCCCAGGCCTGTGGTAATGATTGCCACCCACATCTATCTTCCTCCTTTGAAATACCATTCCCTTCCAAGCTAGAACACAGATCAGAAATATAGAGTACACAGAGAAAGCTTCACCTTAAAACACAGCCTGGCAATCACTAGGTGATAGGTGATGCAATGCACTGTCTACCTTAATCCAGGTTATGTGGAAGAGAACGTGTTCGTTGTCAATGAGCTACACAAGCCTATAAATCCCCAGAGAATGAGTGCTCTTTATTGCATGAGAAGACTAGCATGCCATAAACCAGAAGGCACTCCTACTTTTAGCAGCTGAACGTGTAAAACTAAGGAAGGGTGTGGGAATCAGGAAAAGGCTCAACAACATGAAAAGAACCAAGATTTTCATGGGTTTCTAGTGAGTATGGAGATCTTTTTAAGTGCTCCGTTAGAGCTCTCTGAGCAATACTTTGTCTTCAGAAAATGTTCAGAAACTGTCTCTGAATGAAACCTCTTCTGGAGGTTTCAGATTGAGTAGCTGAAGTATTCCTGCTCCTCCAGTTAAAGACCTTCCCTCCAGTTGCCAAGCTTGATAATTCTGGGAAGAAAAGTTTCCATCTGAATCCTTTCTACCTGTTGAATTTTCAGAAGATCAGAGGATCAGAAGGGGAACAGGAAAGGATCTGGGGGGTTGCAGGCTTTTCAAGCGTCCACATCAGGATGTTTGGGTGGACAGGAGCCATCTGGCACCTCCGTTGACATGATGGGGGAGCAGGCACAGCTCCAGGCTGCAACAGGAGTGGTCATCTTCTCAGGGGGCTGGTTGGCAGTTGGTACAGCCTTGGTCAGTGAATCACAGATGGTGGCAACCAGCCATGGCTGTCATGCGGAGCCACGGTGAAGGCAGGAGGCTCTGCCTGGCACAGTAAATATGCGCTCTCGCCCTAGCTGCAGGCAGGCCAGAGACAGAAGCCAGTGGCATGAGTCCTGCACTTGATGTGTGAGATCAGACAGGTCCAGGCTTATGCAGGATCATATGCTGAACATGAGTCAACTGTGCGATGCTCTTGCAAGGAAGGTGTTCTTGGCTATATTTATAGGACTGTAATAGGTAAAACATGAGAGACAATTATTCCGTGCTACTAATTGCCAATGACTCCCCAGCTGTAGTCCTGTGTCCATTTTTGGGAATAGTACTTCAAGAAATAGGCCCATGATGAGAATCTATGGGAGAGAGCCACCCAAGCAATAGAGATTTAAATAACATGTGATGTTATTCTGTGATAGAAGACTGAAGCTATTTGGGTGCTTAATGTATAAAGGTGCTAAACGGGGAGCTGGGAAAACAGCTATTTTCTGTGAATAATAAGTGTTAGTTAGTTAGTGCCAATTATTACTTAATTACTTTCCAGATTCCAGGGGACAGAGTAAGATGGGAAAAAAAAACAGTATCTAAAGCTTTAGATAAAAAAAAGAGTCAAACTGTTAGGAAAAACTTGCTAAATACAGAAGTAGTAAAGACCTAGAACAGGCTGCCTACAGAGGATGTGGATTCTCTGAGAAGGTTACACAAATATTGGCCACTCATAATCTGTCGATATTAATCCTCTCTTAATGCAAAGGTTTTCATGAGATGATCTCCTTAGGTCCCTCCCAAGCTGATTCTGTGACTTAGTGCCTGCCAGACATCTGTTTTCTGTGCTTCCTATTAAAAAATGCTTTCATGTGGTGGCTGTGGGCTCCTGAAAAGTGTGCTCCCACACAGTCTGTGAAGGCATGTTAGAGGTGCCCATCTAAATTTTCACATCCTGTGTACTAAGTATAGTGCAGCCTCTCACACTGACTGGTCTCCAAAGCCAGTTAGGAACAAGGAAAAATAACACAATCTGAGCTCTCAGGGGTGCTCTGAAATCAAAGTCATCAATGTCAGTGAAATCTGTTGAGGCTGTCATGAAATTAGTAATGGTATAGTCAGAGTAGGATTTATATTATTTGCAGGAAATAATATAAATGTGAACCCAGATATTGAATAAGGAGCTTCAAAAGAAATATTTAACCACTTTTCATGCATTGTTCAAAAAGGATAATCACAACACGTGTGCATTAAGCAATTGAATTAAGGTGTACTTCCTAAGTTAAAGTACACTTCCTAAGTGTTGAAGGCCCTTTGAGGGCTTTACTTAGCCACATTACCATCGTAACATGGCTTCTTGTCTGTAAGAATTTAACAGAAGCTTATAGCTACTCTAAAACGGACGGTGCATTAATTTCCACAGAAGAGTAAGCTAAATAGAGATGTGACATGTACTAGCACATCCACAGAAGCCTTAAGAATGAAGATAGTCAAGGATTCAAAGGGGTCTTTGGAGTAATCAAGTCAAGGCAACATCTTGCATAGCTCCCTTCAGAAAGTATGTCCTCTTCTCATTTCCAGCCTGGCTAGTTTATATCCATTTCTGTTTCTGCCCACACTATCCATTAGCTTAAGTAATTGCTTTTTCATCTTTGATACCTACCCTGCTATTTAGAGAGAGCAATCTTACGTTTTTTTTCTCAGCTTTCGTTTTGCTGGGCTACAAAACCCAGCTCTTTTAATGCCTTCCACTAGAGCAGGTCCTTCATTCTCCTGGTCTCTTTTGCACCTCTCATAGTCATTAAGCTTTCCTGAGTGGGAGTGATGAGAAGTGCATATGATTTTTCAAAGGGGGTTTTCCTACTGCCCTGAACAATGACAGTAAAGCTTCCCTTTCTGTACTGGAGATACTGTCTCTGGTGCATTGTAGGAACAGCTTCATCTTCTTTGTGGCCACACCATAGGGATAGCTGTGTAGAAATACTCCAGAAAGCTCTCCATGAGGCAGTGCCAAAACTGAAAGCGACGTTGCAGTAACCACTCAAATTTCCACATGAAGTTCTGTGCAGCTTCTGTGAGTCAAGATCAATTGACACTGCATTAAATATAAATATTGCATCTGCTAGTCTTCAGCCTTATAGTGTCATCCTATATAGCATCATCCCATAGTAAGCAAGTGGGAATGCAATTACATCATGAACTGGTGGATGTGCCAGTGTCTGGCTGTTGTTGTATCATATGATCAGAAATTGCATAGTTACTGAAAGTCCAAACCTTTTCCATGCTCAGGTCCTTGAGATATTCACAGAATCATAGAATTGTTTAGGTTGGAAGGGATCTTAGAGATCATCTAGTTCCAACCCCCCTGCCATGGGCAGGTACACCTCCCATCAGACCAGGTTGCTCAAAGTCCCATCCAGCCTGGCCTTGAACACTTCCAGGGATGGGGCATCCACAGCTTCTCTGGGCAGCCTGTGCCAGTGCCTCACCACCCACATAGTTAAAAATTTCTTCCTAATATCTAATCTAAATGTCCCCTCTTCCAGTTTGAAGCCATTCCCCCCAGCCCTATCAGTACATGCCTTTGTAAAAAGTCCCTCTCCAGCATTCTTGTAGATGCCCTTCAGATACTGGAAAGCTGCTATGAGGTCTCCTCTGAGACTTCTCTTCTCCAGGCTGAACAACCCCAAATCTCTCAGCCTGTCCTCCCAGCAGAGGGGTGCCAGCCCTCCGATCATCTTCGTGGCCTTCCTCTGCACCCGCTCCAACAGGTCCATGTCCTTCTTATCTTGGGGGCCCCAGAGCTGGATGCAGTGCTCCAGGTGGGGTCTCACGAGAGCAGAGTAGAGGCACAGAATCGCCTCCCTTGACCTGCTGGCCTCGCTTCTTTTGATGCAGCCCAGAATATGGTTGGCTTTCTGGGTTGCAAGCACACATTGCTGGCTCATGTTGAGCTTCTCATCCACCAACACGCCGAAGTCCCTCTCCTCGGGGCTGCTCTCAATCCATTCTCCGCCCAGCCTGTATTTGTGCATGGGATTACCCCGGCCCACGTGCAGAACTATTCAGCAGCTGACCTTGCTGAATAGCTCTCTGAATTTGTAGGAATGCAGCCTTATGAGCTGAGGTCATGAGCAGATTTCCCATGGTTTATCCTTGTGCTGACTCAATCCCTTATTGTTTTCTATCAGCAACTCTTCAGTGGTCTCCTAACTGCTTACCAAAACGTGTCTAAAACATTGTGATCTTTGATTATTATCATCCTTGATTATTTGGACTCACTGATTGGGGCCCTGACCCCAACCTGCTTACTGAGTTCCTGGCTTAACCTCAGACCTGCCTTATCACAAGACTTGTCTGGCAATCTGGGCTCCTGGTGGACCCTGGATATTGTCACTGGACCTGCCCTGCCCTGCTGTCACCCTGGCTCCCAGTGCCCCATCCCATTCTCCATCCTGTCCCTCAACTCCTTCCATCAGTTGAGTAAATCAGCAGTGGTATTTTTTAGTCACTTTGTTGGCCGTTCTTCTACCCTCTCCTGTTTCCTTATCTGTGGTTACAACCTCCTCATTTCTTCTTTTCTGGTACCAGGTATGAAGCTCATTAAAGTCCTCCCAGCTGCCTTCTATCTTAATTTAAACAGTTACTTCACAATTACCAGAGCCTTGGTCCCAGACATCCACGACACAGGAGCTCATGTGGCACGTATGTATTTTTTCAGGACCTCCAGGCCTGACCAAATGAGTAAAATTGATCTTTACCAGAGATATCAACTAACAAATGCATCCTGAATGTAAGCTGTGAGGTTTCCACCAGGACAGAGCAAGAACTCAGACATTGGTGAAATGGTGGAAACAATGTCCACAGAAGAATTAGTAACTTGGGAAGCAACTTGTGCTTGGGAAGAACAAGATGGACCAGAAACAGAAATGAAGACATTCGCCAGAAAACTGAATTAAAGGTTTATAATGAAAGACAGAGACAAAATACATCAGAAACTGAATAGCTCTGTAGAAATGAGAGACAATAAATTGGCTTCTGCTCTGAAAACAGGGATGCTGAGAAATGTTCCAAAACACTGAGTTGGATTGAAGCCGTTCTGAGGCTTCCCAAAGCAGCCATTGGCTTTACTGCATTTCAGTAATCTTTTCTTTCCTTTTTAAAAAAATATTATTTGCCCTTTTTGCCGTAAACTTATTTAATCCTTGCAGGGAGCCACCTTACAAATTGTATTCTGCAGACTTCCAAGGATCCCTGGCATACTGTAGAAGGTCCCAAAAGGCAACTACTGTCAGTAGATTTTAATTTGCCATATGTATTTTTTTGAGTTTAGAATTTGAAGAAGGTTGGAGAAGTTTTTAGACTTCCTTTGAAACAATGCATCAAGCAATGTTCCTGGACTGACTCCTACTTCAGGTTGGATGTTTTAGCATTAGATAAATTCGGAACCAGAAAAACTCCTGAAAAAAAATTGAAAAAGACTACTAAGAATTTTCTTTGGATTCAGAGAGCAGAGATTTTCAAAGGAGCTCAGCTTGTTTGGGTGTATTTGCTTGTTAGCCAAGCAAAACACGAGCTGAGAGGCAATTCAGCTGTGGCCTATAAATATATTCTAGACTATACACGAGTGGAGAAGAAAAGCTTCCCATGAATGTGTTTATGCTGGAAATTAGAAGGTTACTCTCCTCACAGCAATGATGCTTTGGAACAACATTTCACTAGAGGAATGAGGCAAAGCCATTTTTAGATGCAGCTTGATTAGCTGCAAGGATGATCCCGTGGTTGTCTGTGATGAGGAATGGCAGAGTGCCTGAGTCTATGGATGGGCTCCTTTGCAAAAACTGTGTCCTTTCTTTTCACAGGGGGAACTTTGGGATGCTGAGTATTCTGGAAAACCTGGCTTTTACTAGATGTCTGAAAGTGAGCAGAGGCCATTCAATAATATCCATAGTCGGCAGAGCACTTCAAACCTCCTTTTCATGTGGTATTAACATGAGGCACCTGAAGGTGAGAAGTAGGCTCCAGATTGATTTGCTTAAAGCAATGTTATGAAGAATTTTCTTTTAAAAAATGCTAAGAAATTCAGCATAAATGATTACACAAATATCTTACTCAGACTTGCTACCAGTTATTATACTATCCCTTCCAATTAACAGTTTGTTACAGGATACATCCTTCATGTTGCACAGTCTTCTGCAAGCCACGCTGATATTCCAAGCGCATGCCAAGAGTTGCCATGACCAGACATTTCAGAGAGAATGACGGTAATTATGGCATCCCTAGAGATGAGTGGCACCACCTTGCCCAAGGGCACAGGGAGGCTAAGCCCCGTCACCTGGAGGTTGTACTGTGCCTGGGAGGTGCACTTAGGGTGGAAAACAACGTTGAACTGTAGGGTGTAGACTGCAACAAGGCAAAAAGGAGCTGAGCTTTGCTTTGCTTGCTTTTCTTATATCATAAAACTAAAAGAAGTTGGTTAAAAAACAGCCTGACAACTTCTTTTCCTCTGGCCTTTCTTGTCTCTCTGCTTCTTTGGGTTTTTTTTTATTTGACTTACAGACATCTCAGTGGTCGTGATCACAGATTTGGTTTTGGGTATCTGTTCAGGAGCTGATACAATTGGGGAGCTAAATAAGACAGGACCTTATTAAGGACATTGCACTGCATCATTGTGTTTCTTCCCTCATGAGATGCTTTTGATTAGCTGCCTGAAATACAGGTTTCACAAGGAACTCCTGTGGCGCAGAAGTTGTCTGGCAAAACAAAATGAGGAGAAATGGCCCAATTAAGAAACTCATTGTATTTTTCCATTTCTAATGGCAAACTCTGCTACAGTCTATGTCCTGTAGGAAGGGTTTGCAGACCTAGAAAGGGTCCCCATTATTTTTGAACTGACAAGCAGTGCAATTCATGCATTCATCTCTGTTTGGCAGTCCCCAGAACCAACTGGTGCAGAGAGGAAGGATAAGCGTTGTGCGAAGCCTTCAACAAAAGCACACCTCATCCTCACCTTCTTCAGTTAACGACCAGCTTTCAGCTGACATGGACGTGCCTACTAACATAACTGAAAGCATTATGTACATTATTGTTCCACGTAGCAAAACAGAATGATATCCAGACCAGTCATAAACTAGTACGTGCCCCACTGTGGCTCAGTGAAAGCTTTACATTTCTCAGTTTGATCTAGAACAAAACCGCTGACAGTATTTCAGGGAATATTCCCCCAAGAATCCACTTTCTCAATAAAAGCTCATAAGCAACAGGGGAACAGGCACAGAGCTCGCTCAAAACATCAGCTCTGAACATTTGGTCGTGTCTCCGCTAGCAGTTTCCTCCAGCAGGAATGTTTTCCAGGATCCTGCCACTTAAATGTCTCCCGCTGGCAGCCAGCTTAAACCCCCAGGCCTTCAATCCATGAATTCGGTGCTGAAGTCCTTCTGCTCCTTCAGATTCTCAGGGGAGAATTCTCCAAAGGAGAGCATACGCCTACGTGGCAATAAAACACAGAGTTTTTCCAGTTAAATCATTTCAGGCACCAAAATCTGCCTGTCCCAAACACACACACACACAAATTCTCAGCAAGGCAAATTGTCTCCTTTGACAAGTAAACAGCTGATCAAGCCAAACAGGTCAGCAGCTAGCTGAGCAACACCTAGGGCCGCTGCCCAGGCGATTTACTGGTCTTTGAAGAACATATTTCCTTCAAATAAGCTATACTGTTAAAAGGGAGAGAAAGCAGATACAGTGAACTTCTTACCTATAGAAACATTCAACCTTCATGAGCACTCTTATCCGATGTTTTCTGGGTAAGACTTTTCCAGATTGTGTATTGTACCTCCACATGACCACTTGTGCTTTTTATTGCATGAACGCTTCCTATGTAAGACAAAAGAGCAACTGAAAGCAACTTTTTCCGTACATGATTCATTTGTGTTGCTTTCATCGTATCCCATTACTGAAGCAGCAAATTCCTACTTGTCTGTAGGAGTTGATGGTGCCACCTTCTCTCCTTCTTTCTCCTTCAGAAATTTAACTATGCAGAAGGTTGATCTAATGACTTACTGCTACTGAATATCTTAACATTTGCTCCCTAACCCATGGCTGCATGACTCACCCATTTATTTTGCAGTAGCTCTGGCCCCCATGAAGCTTTTCTACAAGCCAATTTGACTCACTAAACTCACAGAAAATTCCCTCCTCCATTTTTAAGTTTGTTTTCTCCCATTTTATTGGATTAAATCGGCTCACAGGAGTTGGCCAAGCAGCAGAAACTGCACAAAGCCAGCAGATTTCTGGGCAGAAGCAGAATTTCTGATTTCCATCAGCAGTGAGCTGATAACTTGGCTCACCACATCTTGAGAAAACATACTGAGCCATCAGAACAATCATGTGAACGTGCCTCATCTACACAGTTTAAAACCAGATTATCTCAACTCCTACCGAAGGTTCTTTAATCCACATTGACTTTGCACATGAAGACACTTCACACCATCAGTTTTGCAAGCTCATCTGCTAAGGCAGCACCCTTCAACAGAAAAGTGGTAAGATCTTAAAACAGCCACAAGCATTTTTGCAGCGATCATCCAACCGAAGCCCAGGAGTATGCAAAGCTATTGCTGAAGAAAGAATGCAAGCACCGACTGATGCAATGATTGCAACGCAAGGCTGAATGCAGAGAAAACCAAAAGGCACCAGATCTAGCAAGCAGAGGTAGGAGTGGTTTCCACGCAAAGAACTTTATTGTCATAAATACAGCAGTGAAAAAGCAAACTTTTAAAGAAAGGAAAAAGAGCGCTTTATGTCTATATGTTTAATAAAAACACTTTCTCTAAGACAAAAATAATTTACAGTCTGATAACTCACATTCAAAAATAAATAGAGAAAGGCAGCAGGGCATAACATTCAAATGAATACCTAGTAAAATGTAGTAACGTATTTTTATTAATAATCAAGAATATAACACTGCAATATTTAATCTTGAATTTGTATATACAAATGCCATATTCCACACAGCAATAAATCAAGACATACAGACCATAAGGAGCACATACACAAATTTCTGTTAAACTGAAAAAGTAGGAATCATACTTAACAAAAATCTCCTCCAAACTGGTAACACAGAAAAACCCCTTTGAGTGGTAAACAACAAAAATAAACACTGAAATAACTAAAGAAAACTAGTTTAAAAAGAAATACAATTAACAAATAGGAATAAAGATGTAGAATTACCTCTCCCCCAAACAGCCACTCATTTATTTTGCTCTAAGGTAGATTACACAGCACACAGAAAAGTTACTCTATTTCAGCATAGTACTAAAATGCAGGCTTTCGCATTTGGTCCATTTACTTTTTGCTGATTATTTTAGCCTGCCGTATTGAAAAGAAAAGTTGTGTATCCCTCAATCTTTGGATATAAAAAAGAGAGAAATTACATTCTTCAGCACAAAAGCAAGATTTTGAGAAATCTGTGCATTATTTTTTTGGTTAAGCATATTTAGTTTACTACTTTCATTCATGCAAAAACTGTGAATTAATCCCATTCCAGATGAGGATTTTACCATAAAATTTAAATAGTTGATTTATTAGATTTATAGAACACTGGGAAAAAGCTTAATCCACATAGTATCTTGCTACTGAACTCTACCCAGCTAGTCAAAATTACACTAACCTTATACATTTGCCTCCTCAGAGAAGAAGGCGTAACAATTCATTCAGAAAAACTAAAAGACATATGGATTTAAAATAGAACAGATCTGAAAACTATACTTACTCATTTTTACATAAGAGTTTCAAACATTTATAAAGCTACATGTAACCTCCACAGAACATGAACACTAAATTGTTAAACAAACTACAAGTAACCACTGCAGACCTGAAAGTAATACTAAAGAAAAATGAGTATCATTATGCTATCAAATTCTCATATTTCCTAAAAATATAAGTGCAAATCAGAAGTTGCAGTTCAAATGTGTAGAAAGCTTGAAATGAGTAAAATAATTCAAGTGTATACCTTTATTAATATTCTGTGTTAGCCACACAATATATAAATATAGATTGGAATTTTAACTAGGGGGAAGTATTTTTTTGAGGTAAGGAGAAACAAATTGAATGGGGTTGTACCCCTGAAGGAGCAGAGAATCCTCCAATAAACATTCTGTCATTGCCAAATTGTGCCTTAGGCACTGTACTCAATTGAAAAAAATAGATCTTTTTTGGCAAGTAAATTTGCAAAGCAATCACCTGTACAATCACAAAAAAAAATATATATTCACACTCTGAAGCTACACAGCCCTTCCTCATCTCAAAGCATGTTATGGAGCAAATTTCTTCCCTCCTTTTTGCATCAATAGGCACAGAAGACCTGCCCAGAGTCCACATCTCCACATCAATGCATTCATTTTTAAGCAGAATCTGTATTTCCCAAATTTGATACTCATTCTCAGGACTCTATAGAACAATTGACACCTATTGTATTATGTTAATTTGACATATATTATAGTAGAATTATATGTACGTGAGAAATCCAGTTTGCAAAGATTACAAATGTTCCAAGCTGCCAATAAACAGTTCCTATATCTACATACGATGGTGCAAGTTAGTGGTGTCATAAAGGCACTTGTCTCTCACAGACAGTATTGTCTTCTCTAATCAGTCAAAAATAGATCTAAAAATATTTATTTTAATGTCTGAAATGGTTTTTACTCCTTAAAGTGGTGCAAATCATCATATACAGAACAATAATTCATTAATTCAACATGAAAGAGCTAAGTGCAAAGTATCCATAATTAAATATATCTTTATAATTAATTCATTTTGATGCCATGCTCTCAAAAAAATGCCAAAAAAACATGCTATACTAGAAATGTGATTGGCACTAGCAGCCACAAATAAAAAGGTAGGTGCATAAAATAGTACAAGCAAGCTTACTTGCAAAGTTACTAAAACAATTAAGTGATGAGTTGCAAGGAAAGACATTTGCCATAAGTCTTTTCCAAGACACGCTTGAAGCCACATCTGACCAGTATGAAATACATAACATGCATTTACATCGTCAGGGACATCTTTAGAGCTAGCTACCTAATTTTACAAAAATAATTCCAAAATGCTCGTTTACTTCAAGGCGAATTCTGTTTCTGTTTTCACCGAATGTGAAACGACAAGTCAAAACCAGACCTAACAGCAGAGTTTAAAAAGACACCTAAGCAGCTACTCAATAAAGTTCAGTGCAGTTTTCAGGGGTTTACGGATGGCAGTGTGAAATCCTCGAAAACCCATTTATCTGGTCAATATACGGATGTTCCTCTCCAAGCCTTAGTACCTTAAAGCAGTACTTTGAAAGAGTTTCCACCAACAGAAGAGCTGTTTTTGCAAATCAGAGGGCTCAGGCATTACAAAAAATAGACATAATTGGCTTGCCTATGTAAATGCTAATTTGCAGTTGGCATTATAGTGAAATCTAAATACCCAGGAAGGTGTGATGGATGGAATAAATCAAGCAAAAAGCCAGCAGGTTTTCTTGCACTTTATACTTTTTGTTGTAACAGCACATTAAGAGCATATCCAGACTGCTGTGAAGTTGCTGGATGGAGCCCCAAGCTTGAGTACTAATCTTCATGTCCAGTCTTCTTTAAATAGTTTTTTGCCAGTACTGTACCATAAGGAAGTTTCCGCATCTTTGAAAAATCTGCATTCACTGAACATTGCACAAGGTTATTAAAACAAAAACAGAAAAAAAAAAAGTCATTTGATCAACTATTAAGCTATTCCTTCAGAGAATCACACTTCTCTTTGCTTATAGCAAAGACCAGAATTGCTGATGGTGTACTGACAGTTGCCATGGCAAGTGGGTGACTGCGTGGGATAGCAGACATATAGCCAAGTCAACTGCTTATGCAACCTCCGTGATTGAAGCAAGCACAGAACACCCCGCTTTTATTATGTGCTGCCAATGATCTGCATAAAGTGCCAAAGGAAAAAACGTTCTTGTATGTTAGGCCATGGCTGTTTCAGTATTCCCATTCATCTGTTTTCATGTCCAGATAGTAAAGAATATTCTGCGCGAGCTTTACTGCTTGCTTTCTGGCAGCCTTACACCGCTCGTCACCTTGTGGATCAACAGCATCAAGTGCCAGAAGTTGTTTCGTAAGAAGTTCTTCCAATCTCATGTAATTTTTATCCGTTCTGTTTCCATCAAATGAAATCACCTCCTGCTGAATTTGAGACAAGTTTCCAAGGACAGTCCAAACTGCTTTATGAGACTGATGTTCAGCAGCAGTTTGCTCAGGATACATTTGCCTTTTTTCAAGTGCTTCCTTCAAATCAATATATGTTATAAGAGTTTGAACTTCTATTACTGCTCTTCTCCTGGCTTCTCTAATACAGGGATTTTTTCCTGGGCTCACCTCATCTAAGTGGGCAATTAACCCCTGCAATTCTGCTTTGGATCCCAAATACAAATCAGAAGCGTTCCCTGTTTTTAAAAGTAAAGAATTAACTTCCTTCATTTTCTTGCGGATCTCTTCTATTTTTAGAATTGATTGATTTTGTGCCAAATCATAAGCGTGAGTAGAATTTGCTTCTTCTTCCAAGTCCAGGTATTTCTGCAATTTATTGATCTCTTCCACTACTTCCTTTCTGTAATTTCTTATTTCCGTGCGACCACAGACATCTAAAGCATCCAAATCAGCAATGAGGCCTGTAAGCACACAGGATAGGTGCCTGCAGGTATCATTACTACTCACTCCCATTAGAAGTGCAATAAGAGTTCCTCTTGCTTTGTTCACATCACACATTACAGAGTTAATTTTGGAGACAGAAGGATGTGCATCATTAGAGAGTGGCAGCGACAGCTGTTGCTTTACACAGCTTTCTATAATCTCCTGAACAGCACATACTTTTGTCAGAGTGCGGTATCTTGCTTTGCGTAAAGAAACTTTCCCTCCAGTTTTCACCTGGGTAAGTCTCAATACAATGTCCTGAATACCTTCTTCAAATTCATCACTTATACAGTTACCTCCTTTGTAAAAGGGTGTAATCTCGCGTTCCACAAGTGATTGTGCCTCCTTGAATATAGCCTCTATTTCCAGTCTGCGCGGATGGTTTGCATTTTGTTCCAGTTCCTTCAGCAGCCTCTCCGTTTCCTGAGCAGCTCGCTTTCTGGCTTGCTGAATATCCCCCTTTCCTTCGGTGTCTACAGAATCTATTTCAAAAAGCTGTTTAGTAAGACTTCTTTCTAATTTCTTGTAATCTCGATCGGTAGACACACCACTGAAGACAACCACTTGCTGTTCAATCTCTTTGACTTCTTTCTGTATTTCGTGCAACCGTTTTATGGATGGGTGTTGGTTACCCATATCCATTCTCTTCTTTCGTCCAGTTTCAGATGAACTACAAGGAAAGTAAGAACAAGACTTGTGATTAATAAAGTGCTACGCAAGCACTTCATTATGCCACATGTAACAACTTTCATGACATCCCAAAGCCCTTCAGCGTTACAGCTATTTTAAAGATCGCTAGCAATAGAAATAAACCACTTGGATGGTATTGCATAGCCGTCCCTCTACTGTTGCACACCCCTTTCCCCCTCGGGCTGCGGGGGCGATGCTTTAGTTACCCACACCACCAGCTCTCAGCGTCTACCCACCACCTCCAGCCCTCCCCTCCACACCTGCTCTGCTGCTGAAGGCACCGCAGGCACAAACCGGTCACCCGGCAGCCCCGGGGAAAAAACAGCGGCTACACCCGAGGGCCCTCTGGGCCCCACAGCCCCAGGCCAGGGCTGCCAT
>VZSZ01011708.1:171890-193505 GCA_013398815.1 Ibidorhyncha struthersii
AGGTTGTCCCCGCGGTAACTTGCAGCGTCGCTGGGCGGGTGCGTCTCGATAAAAGCCTGTCTTTCCCGCCGCCTCTCGTTGTCGCTGTGTTTTCCAACGCCCCCAGTGTCTGTAAATACCCGGCGGGCCCTCCCCGGCGGCGCGGATGGGGAGGTCAAACGCTTGTACGAACGGAGCGGTAAATTACGGGCTGTCGGAGCCAGTTCTTCCTAAACCACAGAATCACAGAATAGTCAGGGTTGGAAGGGACCTCTGGAGATCATCTAGTCCAATCCCCCCGCCAGAGCAGGGTCACCTACAACAGGTCACCTACAACCCGGCCTGAAAAGCTGCAGGCTTGTGTATGTTCACAAGGGTGCACAAAGAAAACTGCGCTTAGGAAGACCTACATACTTGCCAGTTCTTGCTATCAAATATTTTAATAAAGTGGAATAGCAGTGATACAAAAATGAGGGGGGGGGAAGTTGCTTTTTTTTTAAAAAAAAAAAATCATGATTCATGTCTGTTGGAAAAAAGTCAAATATATCTTCTCTCTAGTACATTTCTAAATAAAAGTAAACTTTAAATGTATTGAATCGTTTTTGGTCAGGGTAAATGAATGTGCGTAATTTCTGAACTTACTATGCTTATATGTTTTAAGGTTGTGTGAAGTTTTGGAATTTATTTCAAATCGGGATGTGCCTCAAAAACCCTGCTAAAGTGGTCGTAATGAATTCTGCCTGTATTTTTAAGGCCCTGGGCTTCAGCCCCCCTGCACACTCCCGTAACGACTGGATTGGCCCCCCCGATAAACACTCCAACCTGCGGCCGGTCATCTTCTATGTATCCCCTGAGGAGTCGTCCCTGGAGCGGCGGCTGCGGGAGGCGCGGCAGGAGGCCCAGACCTGTGACCAGCGCTTCTGGGCGCGGCACAACCGTGCCTTCTGCCAGGTGAGCCCGCCACCACGCCCAGTGCCGCTCGGCGCTCGCCTACTCACACGAAATTGGGGAGGGTTTGGTCTCTGTGAGGTAGGGTTCTGCTCTGCCCGCCGTTACCGGCTGGTAGTTGATACCGTTTCTTTTAATATGCGTGGTGTCTTTATGGAAATTACTTTTTTTTGTCAGTCGTCTTTTTAAGATGATGTACAAAACTAAAGAGCCTGCGTATTCTGTTGCTGTTTAGTGGCACATAATGAAATTTGCCTTTTTCCTTTCTTGCACTGAAAATATGAAGTTGTAGCCACCCTTCATGCAAGACCTGTCTGTGACAAGAGCGGCTGTTCAAAACGATTCTGCAGCTCTTCTTGCTCTGTCATAAATGAGAGAAATTAGGTGTAATCACCAAGGGTAAATGAAGGACATGCCCTGTTTCACTGGCAGTGTATCCCATCAAGGCTAAAAGTGGGGACTTTTCAGTCATAGTCTGTCTTTCCTGGTTGCAGCATTGGTTAAGAGACACTGAATTTTGTTGGAAAACGGTTCAGTAATTCACTGTCACTTCTGATGATCTTTGATCACCATATCCTTCCAAAACTTGTGAAAATCTCAGCACAAAAATGATACTTGTTTTTCAGTTACATAGAACTGCTTTTTAAGTTTGAAAAACTTACGTACAAATAATTATTCTGTTTTCATCTAAGTAATTTCAATTTTTTAAGGCTGCATGTTTTTCTGTGTGCTCAAATTCTCAGTTATACAATACAGCACATCTTCATAGTTTGTCTTATAAACTGAAGGTTCGGATGCTGTCAAACAATATGGAAGCTCAGCTGTAAATTTACTCCACAAATGAGTTTTATATGTTTCAGTAGAACACTTGCATGAATTAATTGATGCATGCAGGTAGCAGGATCTAAGTGACAAAGCTACCAGTTTAACTAACTCACTGGATTTAGGAAAAGGTTTTGTTGACATTTCCAAGTATAACGAATACTGCTTGTTATTTCAGAAGTTATTAAGCACTACACTGCTATGTGATCAAAAACAATAATTAACTTCAAGGACTGAGTACATCAGATTCTAATGTGGAAAAACGTGTTTTAGGAAAAAGAAGAATTTATTTATTCAAGACTGAAAGCCAAGGGTCTGGAAATGAGAGATGTAACAGGTTAGTGAGATCTTTGTTTACAGTTTAGCATGCATTCTGAATCCCATTTGACTTTGAATTTTATTAGTTTATGCTCTGTGCTCTGTCACAAGTAAATCTTGAGGGTAGGATTTAGAAGTGTTTTCAGGAGCATCATAAAAAAAGAGGGGAGGAGGTCTGCAGAGATGTGCGTGTGGGGGTCAGATGATCTGTTGCTCTGTTATTCCCCCAATTCCTTCCCCACAGCTCGAGGGAATGCACTGAAATCCTAGCCAAGCAATATAATCATTCTGTAGTCTATGGGGAAAGGGGCTTTTTCTTTTCACACCTCCTAACCCAGTGAGCTAGCCAAGCTAAACATATATAGAGCTAAACATACAGAGCATTCGCCTCAAGTGCATGTTATGGTTGGGTGGATAAATTCACACTATCGCTTCAGGTCCATAGCGTACACAATGAATACAGTATTTTTCCTTGAGGGAGAATAAGACAGCTTCTGAGGAGACAGCAGCTGCTGTCTGCCTGTCTTTGCCTGAGCACAGTTGCTGTAAAATAGTTGCCTTTAATTCATTATGTGAAACTGAAAACAAGATGCCTTCATAATAACAGCAATGCAAGAGTATGAGATTGAACGTTTTGTTCACGGAATAATGCTCTGAGTTTAGTAAAGCATCTGCTCTGATGTTCTGTATGTCACAGACCATTATTTTTCTCTTCTGTTTGTATCCTGGTGATCAGTGTGTGGTTGAGAAGTAATTTTAAGTTCCATGTTGTTTAGAAAAGACTTCTTTATATTTCCATTTTGTTTTTCGTTTGGTTTGGTTTTATACCCTAGAAATAAAAGGAAAATTAGTAAGCATGTACATCTCTTAGAAATAAAATTATATTGGCTGCATGTGTTGATTAACTCTGTTCTATAATACAGCTCTGTGTGTATAAAAATAAGAGTACTAACAATATACATGAACAGTTGGAACAAAACTTACTTTTTTATATAAGTGAATCTATGATCCGTTCTGCTGATATCAGTATGAAGAAACAAATTAACTATAGGTGTTAAGTAGGCAGCCTTCAAATGGTCTTAGAGTAAGTTTATCCCAAAGTGTGTTAATCCATTGTAATATATTAGATTTGTAAATAACGACAAATTGAACTGATCAATAACTTACATTTCAGTGATCAGTCTCAGGAGCTTTAAAACATTTTTTGGAACAGTAACAAGTTGAATATCACAATTCTATCTCTCTCATAATATCCATATCCTCTGGGACATTAAAGTTTGACCCTCAACTTAGAAGCACTGAAAGCACCAGAAAGGTTGTATGGGAATTATCTGGTATAGTTGAGAATATTTGCTAGTTCTCAAGATTCTACATCTGTGCTGTAGCCACAGGTTTTCCTTTCATGTTCTGTGGAGAGAATCCGTCTCGTCTTATATTGTGTTTGAGTGGCATATTCAAAGTCAGCTCTTGTACTTGCTTCACAAAATAATCGTCTACTATATTCTTAATAAATCTGACCTCTCAGAACATATACTTTTTTGTACAAGTTACTTGAAATTTATCAACAGGAAAAAAAATTACATTTGAATGTCATGTCAGTCATAGTGTTCTTTCTATATCTCTTGACTTCAGGGGGGAAGTTCAAATTACTAAGTGCTCTTCCTGGTGCTGTTTAGACTTCAGCCCCTAAGAGATTAATTTTACTCAAAGGACGTATACTCCTAGATCTATGAACTTTTTCACAGTGGTCCACTTGGTCACTAAATAATCAAAGACCTGATAAACATAATCACTTTAACAAGTAATAAGGTCTTAAGAGTTATGCCAGTTTCAAGATGAGGAATATTTTTAATCTGCTGGGCTCCCTAGGTAAGTTTTAAAAAGTTGGAAGATAAAAGCATATAAGCATATTAACTTGTTTAGGGTTACACAGGAATCTTGTAGGAGCAAGGAGTCAGACCTAGCTGTCCTGCATCTGAACCCAGTGTTTTAATCCGAAGAATTATTTTGACATTATTATGCCAAAACTTATTTTCAGGTCAAAAAGCAACACTGAGTGCAGAAGAAATGGCTGACTTCTACAAGGACTTTCTAAGTAAAAATTTTAGAAAGCATATGCAGTATAACAGGTATGTAGAAGGTATTTATGTTGGCTATTATACATTACAGTCTAAGTGAAAGGTGTAAGATCAAATTTAGAATTTCAGCTTTTTTCCCCCCCTAATTGATAAAACAAAAACTAAAACTATCATTTTAGAAAATTATTTTTTTAATGCTATTACTAGCATTTGACAGAAATGTGTGTTATCATTTTGAGTTCTTGTGCTGCTTATTGTTGATTTAGCGGAGAGATGAATCTCATGTCTGAGATTGAGACAAGATCAGGCACTCAGTTTTTTCTCTTATGGCATGGGTCTTTTCATGCTGCTAATTGAAACTGATAAATATGCAAATGGGGCCAGTTCTGTTAAATATCTCTACCAGTGATCCAGACGAGGGGCTCGAGTGCACCCTCAGTAAGATTGCAGACAACACCAAGCTGGGCGGGAGTGTTGATCTGCTTGAGGGTAGGATGGCTCTGCAGAGGGATCTGGACAGGCTGGATCGACAGGCAGAGGCCGGTGGTGTGAGGTTCAACAAGGCTGCAGGCTTGAGGAAGAGTGGCCAGAAAGCTGCCCGGCAGAAAAGAACCTGGGGGTGCCAGCTGAATATGAGTGGGCAGTGTGCCCAGGTGGCCAAGAAGGCCAAAGGCATCCTGGCCTGCATCAGGAATAGTGTGGCCAGCAGGACTCGGGAAGTGGCTGTCCCCCTGTACTCAGCACTGGTGAGGCCCCATCTCAAATACTGTGTTCAGTTTTGGTCCCCTCACGACAAGAAAGACATTGAGGTGCTGGAGTGTGTCCAGACAAGGGCAACAAAGCTGGTGAGTGGTCTAGAGAGCAAGTCTTATGAGGAGCAGCTGAGGGAGCTGGGCTTGTTCAGCCTGGAGAAAAGGAGGCTGAGGGGAGACCTTATCACTCTCTACAACTACCTGAAAGGAGGTTGTAGCGAGGTGGGGGTCGGTCTCTTCTCCCAAGTAACAGGATGAGGAAAAGGCCTCAAGTTGTGCCAGGAGAGGTTTAGATTGGATATTAGGAAAAATCTCTTCACCGAAAGAGTTGTCAAGCACTGGAACAGGCTGCCCAGGGAGGTATTTGAGTCACCATCTGTGGAAGTATTTAAAAAACATGTAGATGTGGCATTTAGGGACGTGGTTTGGGGGTGGGCTTGGCCGTGCTAGGTTAATGGTTGGACTCGATCATCTTAAGGGTCTTTTCCAATTTAAACAATTCTATGATTCTATGAATAAAACAGCTGAAATTTCTATATAACAGATTCCAGTTGACTGTTAAATAAGGACTAGTAAATGTGATTCATCTCAAAGGAAAATTGTTTAATGAGTAATATTTAGCATTCTTGTTTTTATTATTTTGCAAGCATATAGTAAACATGAAAGTGATTAGCCTTGAGTGGGAGGGGTTTTTGTGTGGCAAAGCCTAAAACGATCGCCTGAACTTATCCTGTGTAGAACCTCAGCTGCAACTGGGTAAGATCAGATCCACTGTGCCTCTTCACGGCATCTACTGCATTGTTTTGGTTTTACCGTTTGTACAACAACTTGATAAACTGGACTGGGGATCTGAAACAACTGAAAAACAACTTGCAAACACACATTGCCCTGCAAGTAGCTGTGCACACTTGGTAGAGGGCTAGAAATGAGGAAGGAATGGGAAGCTGGAGGAGGATAGCACTTAATTCAGTTACAGTAGCATTGCCCACTGAATGTGAAACCACAACTTCAGTTTCTTTTCTGTAGTGGATTGAGAGATTATTGGGCTCAAAGGTGTCAAGTGTTACTGGGTTCCTAATGGTATAATGCTAGTGAGAATTCTACCATTGCTATTGCATTCATCACAAACTGTGGTTTAGGGTTCTCTATGTATTGTGCATATACCATAACATACTATACTGTAAGAACAATTTTACTGTAACAAATATTTAAAACAAATATGCACATCTTGTCCTGCCCATGGGTGAGGAGGGCTGTGGGGGGGAACCTCACCAAAAACCAAAGCAACAGCATGAAAAGATAAAACGTAAAACATTATTTTAATAATTTTTAATTTGGCTTGCTGTTCAAATTGCCTGTAACTGATGAGTGAGAAAGTGAACAGTTTATCTTATAATTGGTCACCAGATGCCACTGTTGTAGTGAGCTTGGGATAGTGTCCTGTCTTCACGGTAAGAGAGTTCAGGCTTTGTGCTTAAATGTGACCTTCCTTGTTGCTGCCTTGTAAAATCAGGTAGTGTCAGCTGCATCGTTGTAGTTTCAAAGTGGAACTGCACAGCCCTGAAAGCAGTGGAGCTTTTTACAGGCATGTTGATTTTGAGGGGTCATATTTATAAAAATCTGTTTATGCATTCAGCTGTATGTTCTTTTGCAGTGTTGCCAGCTGGCCTGAAAACTCTGGCTGCTGAAGTGTTGCAACTTCTAAAATTTACTTAAAATTGAAGCAATGACTATGCATAGACGCCATGAATATTTAGTTCAGGGTACTTAGACTGGAAATACAGTCTAGTTTAGGAAAAAAAAATCAAGAAGGATACAGGAAATGAGACATGAAAGGGGAAAAGAAACAGTTGCAATGTTAGTGTGATATTTTGATTTAATGTGACATTTGAGGGGGTAGCTCAGTGCTGCTTGTCAGCATGATTTGGCTACTATCCTTACTGAGAGGTTAGTATCTCAGGTTTATGTTAGATGTGTACGTGCAAGGTTTCCCACAGAGATCTCAAGAGAACACCTAAATCCCAGTGCTTAATATTCCCTGCTAGTTCTATGATAAGCATATTCTGTTGCCTGTTGTGCAGCATTTTACAAAATGGGGGAGGGATACTTGTTAGACACTAGAAATCAATTATATTACTTTAGTTTTTATCAGGGGCAAGAATTTGAAGCAGGTTCTCAGAGGTTAAAAAGGGCTGATATAGATAGGACAGCCTGTATCTTGAATTGGTTCCAGAAGCCATGCATGCTTCATAAAACCTATTTAAAGATATAAAGACTAACTTTGGCAATATTAAAGACATCATCTTTAAAAGGTACTGCATTAGAAACATAGTTTCCTGTATTGGGTTATACAATTAGTCTTTGAAGCATGTTTTTAATTTGTTTTTTCCCACCCTTATAGATGACCAACTGTGCCCTTTCCAACACACGCATCTTCATACATGCACAAACAAATCTTGCCCATAGCACAGCACTGGCAGGAAATTCTTCTAGGTAGCTTGATGATCAGCTTTACTTCTGAAACATGAGAAATGGTTGCAATTATTTTATCTTGCCTGATTTCAAATACAGTTGGTCATAAAGCTACCCATGCCTTATTTTTTTTACAGTTAAGCTCTTAGTGGTTGTAGCTCTAAAGTCCACATGTAATCTGCTTGTGGATGTGGATATTCATATAGACCTTTTCATAGGTTATTTAACTCTAATTAGGCAGGGAAAGTGTTGCCACAAAGAATGGAAAATGTAGGTCATCACTGAATTGTCATTTGTCATTGCCAAAGGATATTTTAATATAATTGTGTACCTGTTTTTTCCTGTTATTGTTGTGTGCTGATGATTTCCCCGGCTTTGGAATCCTAGAGATTGGTATAAACGTAACTTTACTATCACATTCCTCATGGGACAAGTAGCACTGGCGAGAGCTCTGAGGTGGCTTCGTTGGAAAAAGAAAAATGTTGGAAATTAATCCCAGCTCCATGAAGAATGCAACACTAGCTGGTCCTGCTATAAACTTGTTGTTTATAGTGATATTCAGAATCTGAATGAATAATGTAATAATTGCCTGAATATGTTTGTTAAACTATGTAAATAAAAGTTGCCATTGGTCTTAATTTATAATCACTATGTAGATTTCCTTTACCTTTTATTCCAGGAATATCTAAAATACTTCCAAACCAAAACATAGCTAAGAAAACTATCAAAAGCTGTTCCTTGTTTACATTAAATGGAATGGATCACAACTGTGGTGTTTCTACCACAGAGTCATAGCTCCTAAAGAATATGTGATTCAGTATGCTGTACCTGAACTCAGGTCAGAGAATGATGTCTCCACCAACCATATTAGTATATAATGACAAAAAAGCCTAATTTTGCAGCAGTTGTCAGTCTGGGGCAGTAGCTATCCATAAGTAATACAACATAGCTGAAGGATCAAGTATGACTTGCGAGCATATATACAATCAATTTAGAATAATCCTCTTTTCAGTGTGATTACCTCTATTTTGAATAAAGATTTAAGATATGATTTCATATAAAAGACTAATGCAATAGGATCTTCTTCGATAATTTTGTTTTAATTAAAAGAAATATGCCTCTCCTGGACAAGAGTTCCTCTAACCTATGATTGGTAAAGATTTTAGTTGTTGAGCAATAAAACAGATGCATTGCCAGTCACTTAATCTTGGTAGAAAAGGAAACCAATACTTGGCTGTATGAAGGAGAACATTATTACTACTAATTCACTCTGCTTTCTACTCATTCATTTCTTTCAAAAAATGTGCCATTCTCACCAGTTTCTCTGAGGCACTCAAAACAACTCACCTGAGGGGGATTTTTCTAGCCTCAAGGTATGTAACATCAATCAGAAGGAGGTTGCTCTAAGTGAAGTCTTAAAATGTTATGCCTTGTATCTGTAATTTAAAAGAAGTTCCATTCTTCGGAATGTTCTCCCTGTCCATTTATACAGTTAAATGATTTTTTTTTTTTTTGATACAGTACCTACTAAAAGGATTCTGTTAAAAAGAATGTATGTTGTCAAATGAAGCATGTTTTCCTAAAGCTATGCTGTCGGGAAGGTTCTGCTTTTGGAAATACCAGTTCAGTAGCCATTGACCTGTTTTTTGTATCTAAATATGACATGATTTATTCACAGGCTCTTTCAGCTGGAGCAAAAAGAGGTTTGTTAGTATCAACTGTAGTAATTCCTTTGCAAGATGAAATAAATATTAATGATATAGCAGCAGATCGCACTGTTTCATACAATGATATCACTGGGGCTAAAACAGTCACTGAATTGTGGTTTTAACTGTTGTGTTATTAGTATAGGAAAACAGTTATTAGCATTTGCTGAGGTGATAACCAACACTTCTAGGAAAACATTTGTGGATGTTATTTATTGCATCCCTACTGCAAAAGGTATATATTTATTAAAAAGTTGCAAAATGCCATGTTTCTTTAGGAAAATATTTTTGAAGTAGACTACTGTGGGTATGTAATATGATTCTTCAGGGCTTTACAGTAAATCATATAAATCATATCTTACAGTGTATAAGCTTTGACAACAATGTGAATGCACACTTTATTAAACAGTTACAGTGTAAAAGAATGATTGGGTAATACAAGAAGATACTGCTGAAAGGCAGAGACCAGAACCCCAATGGACTGGTGGTTGATAGCCGTATGTTCTGACAGCCTGACATAAGACCCCTGAGGTGGTTTCACATCTGCTTTAAGTGGGTAAAGGTCAATCAAAAGAAGGATTTTCATCTTTCTGAGCTGCTCACTTCTATTAACACAGACATTTTTGTGTCTGCCTGCTGAACCAGATCAAGAAATTGATTCACTGCTAGAACTAATCCAAGGGAAAAAAAGTGTTAGATGTCAGTTGAATTAATATGCCTCATCATGCAGATATGTGTTCTACTGTTGGCATAGGGGAGATTTGGGAATTCAGATGGAAGGCTTGGATTGCGCTTCAGTCAATTCACAGTTAAAACTTTTCTGAATGTGTGTTTTGGTGTTGGCCACCAAAAACAATACAGTCAGCATATGATGGATCATACCAGGATTCTGGTCTGACCTGCTTGTAGGTTAAGTTCATGCCTTTATGGCATTGTCTTCATTAAGATTGTGTGTGGTGTGCTGGGTCCTTTCATCAGGAGTGAGGTATTTATCTGTTAGGTAAGTGTCGAGCTCTGATTTAGAATATCTAATAAAACCACTGTGAAAAGACGTTATTAAAAATAATCCATCTGAAATTTTAAGTCTCATTACCAAAGCCACATACATTTACTGAGATAATTACATTTTCTGAACAGCCAAAAGCCGTATCGTTTTTGCCAGTGTTGCATTACTTTTGGTATTTTTTTCTTGACTCAGAGCAGTTGTAATAATGCCAGCTGCTTTCAGATATTATTGATCATAAATCCTTTATACATCAAAGGAAGAATAAGGAGCTGCCACAGACTACTAAAAATAAAATTTTTATGTATACAAAGGCCTGCTGCAGTTACTGAAGCTAGTGAAATAGATCAAAGAGTGACTTTTCTGTGCACAGTTTCTGAGTATAGGAAAAACACAGGGGAGTGTTCTTATCATTTAGGTATTTAGCTAATCCTGTCAGAAGGAACCAGCAGTATTTGATATTTAGTAGTGTCAGCATGTGCCTTTTTAATCTGTCTTCTCAGTAAGTGCATAATAAAGCAACAGGACATTGGTAATATTCAAATAATTTTAGATAGTTTGTATTGACTTGGGATGGTTATGTTCTGATAATCTCGGGGGGGCTTTGCTGTTCACTGAATTTCTCTACCGGAGCATTAATTTCAATAGAATATAAAAGGAGTAAGAGGAAGTGTCAAATGGGGATTGAGAGGCAGAACAACTAAAATTCTTTTGAAGTGATTGTACCATCTTTATATATGCATCTTAATGAAATTGAGAAATGCATTTTTTTAGGAGTTTTAAAAGTAATGGTAGCAACTATAGCTTCTATAGCTTCTTCAATGGCAGCTTCTATATACAACTGAAAATTCTTGGTGATAGAATTTAGTTCAAAATTCAGATTTGTTATTTAGAAGCTGACCCTTCCTGACCCCATTTTAGGGGGACTGTTCTGCTTGCAATTTTTAACTTCCGCTATCACTAAGCAAAATTGGTATCCTACAGGACAATCAGATTTAGCCAAACAAGAACTTAATTTACATCCTGGGTAGAGCCCACAGGCCAGTCTTTTGCATAAAGACTGGGAGATTGAATTGCTTTCAGGAAAGGATAATATATGCTTGGAACTGTAATATGCATGAATAACATTTTCATATTAAAAGTTACATCCACTGATTGCTGTAAACTGATTCACAGAATAATAACCCCCTAATTAATTTATTTCTTAGGAGTTTATTTCTTGAAAAGAGTTTATAAGTACATGGGATGTAATCATCTTGAAATACAGACTCATTAATATTCATTATTATATAAATCACTTTGTGCCTTAACTTTGCATTCATTAATGGATTAAGATTTACCCAAGTATTGTGAGATTTAGTTGATTGATATATTCAAATAGCAGATGCTGTGGAAGTGCAAAAGGAGTACTTTTGGCTAGAAATAGTAAAGGTGTGATCTTACTTAGGAGAAATATTATTATAGTACTACCTACAGTTAAAATCAGTTTTAGAAACCACGTAAATGCTCTGAAGACATGGTCCCTGTTTCATACAGCTGCTTGTGTTTTACTAGTTCAAACCAGATACCAATTTACTTGAATTTCTTACATTTTGCAGGCAAAGGCGCGGTGATTTTGCTTTCTGGTGTATGCAGGTTGTCGTCCTTCAGGGTAGTCCCAGGTGTGTTGTGGCCAGGGCCTGAGGTGGAGGAGGCAGCAAGAATGAGTGTATGCATCTCCCGAGTGCCAGGAGGCAATTAGCACTCAGCTTAATGCGGAGCAGCCCTGAAGCTACTTTGATGGACCATGACTGGCATGAGTTTCCAGCAGCCCCCATGCCAGTCAAAAACTGCTGGCATTCAGCTCTGTTCACACCGCTGCCTCCAAAGAACCCACTGATATGATTCAGCTGCAGAATTGGCTGTGACAACTTTCATCTGCTGAGCCAAAACACATTAACAGGCAAAATGCAAGTTTCAGAATCATAAGAAATTCAGGTCACTATTCATATCTGATTGTTACAGAACTTCACGTTGACAAATTTTAGCTCCATCTTTGTAACAAATCCCTGCCATGAAAAACTTTTCATATGATCAGTGTGTAGCACTGTACATTGGTTGTTTTTTAAAGGGTTCCAGAAAACTTAGATATTTTCATTTCTAGAATGATTTGAATAATTAGAAGCCTAGATTCTTGGGGAGGGGGTGTTTTGCAAAACAGATTATGTAGTCAAGGCTATATTAGAAGGCAAAATCCATGAATTGCAAATTTCAAAACAGATTAATTGACTGCTTTGATTGCTTTCCAAGTGATTTTATTTTGGAGTGACATATAGAGAATGGATGGTATGACACAGCATAAATATTCTGTAATAAGCCAAGTCAAGACAGTTCTGACCTTAGTAGCTGTAGAAACTATAAATAGGCAGAAAACTCTTATCCAAAATTGTATGAGACTGAAAGACAAAATGGAAACTAAATTCCAATTTATATGTAAAAAAAAGTCTTCTGTATTTACCCATCTTCTCACATTTACCAAAATAATATTTCACTTTTAATGTCATGTCTGGAAAACCTCCAGTTTCCTCAGGAGGTCTCATGAAAAATTCCACCATGAACACCAGAACAAAATACTAAGCTGATGTATGAGTAAATAGCCACAGGTGCTAATTTGTGCCAAAGGAGGAATTCAGGCTCACTTCAAAGAAAAATTCAGCTCTGCCATAGGATACTATAGAGTGATTTTAATTGACAAGAGATGCTCAAAATTAATTCAATTGCTATGCTCCTCTGCTCTGCTTCCATGGTGGTGCTTTTGCTGTTTGGAAAAGAGGGGTCTATTCTGTGTGACACCTGGAGACTTGCTGCCATGCTGAACAGTTACCACGGCACCACAGCCATAAATCTGATTGCCGTAGGATGGAGTAAAATAGGCTGATGCTGGGAGAATGTGGCTGAAGAGTTGCCACTGGACAGGGCTTGTTTCCATTTTAGGAAGATTTTTCTCAGGCTTTTGAATCATGAGATTCCCACTTTCTTTAAAAGCAGCAAAACAGCTTATTACTTACTGTCTTGAATTTATAATTTATAGGTATTATCTAACAGCTACTTAGCACTCAATGTTCAATTTCATATGTAATTAACAATGTCATTTCAACTTTTAGTTCTATGATATGTTTAAATGTAAATTAGAAAAGCATTCTCACTTATTAGAGTATGAACTTTGGTTTTGGGGCGCTACCCAACAGAGTTCACAACCAAAAATTCCAGGAGAAAGAAGGTAAGTTAAATTAATGAGAACGCCGGTAACACAGCATTCCAGCCTCCTTTGGTTGTAAAATGAGTGGGATGGGAAATGACAAATGTGTGAACCTTCCTTTAAAGATATTTAGAGTGCTTTCTGCATTGCTGCTTGATAAACCTGGCAGTAACATTTTTACAGTTATGTAGTTAATTATAAGGATATGGGGCATATTAAATTGCTGCCCACAACGGAACCATTTAGTAGACTTCTGGTCAGTGTTATACACTGATGAAGGAAGATACTATTACTCATCAGCCTGTTCTGTGTGAGTCATGACAGTTTTCAAACATATGGTGATGGTGTACTTTGTGGCCCTTCAGCATGTAATAACAAGTGTAACACTGTGTAGGCAGTACATTTCACTTTCATGGCTAATTTATATATATGAGTTGTTCCCAGCTTTTTCCTAGTGTTTATTGAGGCATGTTTCAGTTCCTGTTTACCGTTAGATTATTTTCAATATGTAGGGTTTGATAAATTATGTAAAACTGCACTATATAGATCTTTGAAACAATTTCAATGTATTTCAACTTTCATTGAAACATAATTATTATTTTAAATGTTGAGGAATAATTTTATGTTAGAATACACAGACTCAAAATCTGCGTATGGCACGTTTCAGCAATTCCCCAGAACTTCCCCAGGAGACTGTTAACTGATGTGATGGAATGAACTGTAACCAAAACACCTCTCACAGTCCAGGTGTTTTAGGTGATGCTGGTGCTGTAGAGAACTGTGGTGGCACAGATTTTTTCCTTGAAAGAAATTACTACAAGCTATACTTCTGTGAACTGTACTATGCCCAACTGGCCACCAGAGTCAAAGGTCAAGGAGTCCTGCTGTAAATTCCTATCTTCAGTGATTTGTCCTCTGAAGCAAAATGGTAGCCTCAGAATATCTGTGATGATATACATACTGATGAGGTAACAGCCTTTTCCTTAACTAGTTTCTGCGTGAATTACAACTAAATTGTCTAACCTTTCTGACACAAGGAAAACCTTCAGAACATGATGTGATGCAGAAGTATCTGCCAAACTTGACGAATTAATAGCATTCCCTCAGTGGTGTTTTTTATATACTGGTCTCTAAAACACCTGTACACAGATGTATGGAGAATTCCGTTCTTCAGAAATTGACTCCTACAAGGCTAGTTTCTAAGGCCGCCTTTCACATTCCCTAATATAGGACATATGCTAAGTGTGGATGGGCTAGCTTACAGGTGGACCCTGTGGAGGTCCTGGGCAGAGCTATCACATGGAAGCCAGGTCCTTGTGGTTGACTAAATCACGTGGGCAGCAGGGAATATTACAGGATTGGGAAGGCACAATGATGATTTAAAACTATTCTCTCAACCCCTTCTCATCTGAGCCACCAGACTCTCTTCTAGACCTTTTGGAGACTGTCCACAGATTTGAGTTTTTCAACAATATTTGCCCTCAGGCAACTGACAGACAAGCCTATAGAGATAAAACACACCATCCATCCTGTAGGAGTGAATTATGCATCATCTCACTTATGTTTTAAGAGTTGATAGCAGTGCTGTACATATCTTCTTTTCTTCTGTATCATTGTGAAGATACGGAAGAAATGAAGAGGGTGTCCATGGCGTGTCTTTGAACTTAATGCCTTTCAGTGGATTTCTCTGTGAACTGGCAAGAAGATGTTTCATTAAAGCAGATAAGAAAAGGTAGAGTTACAACAGAAAAGATAGGAATCGCAACATCTGAAACTGAAGCATAAACTTCACAGTACATACTTGCTGTGGGAAGAAGGAGGCAGCAAGGAGTGAGAATTCATATCCAAACCCCTGGGAATAAGATTATCTCTCCTTATCCTGCATCTGCTCTATTTCCCAGGAGATGGGATGAGTAATAAAATACCTAGCACAAGCAGTTCTGTTTCCTATTGATTTCTAGAGTGACTCTGCCCTTCTCAGCCCCGCGTCCTGTACACCATCCATCTAGCCACAGGCTTATTCACAGAAGCCATTTTCTGTAGAGGCATAATTGGTCATTGGCACAGAAACTACAGAGATAGTTGTCACACAGCAGAAACATTTCCATTTCCCTTTCCCTTAGGGCAAACTGTATTACCATTATTTCCCCAATCCAGTGCAGCTGAGTACTGCCTCAGTTTGAATACCCTCTTACCCGAGGCAAACTCCAACAATGAAAAGTGGATGTAAAATGGCCTCCCATAAAAAATGAGAAATTCCAATCAACCTTGGATGCCAACTGAATTTGGTATAATTCCGTATAGAGTTTTAGTTGAGAAGGAGAGGAAAAACATTTAACAGAAGAACTGAAAGGGGGATAAGGGTTTGGCAATTACTGTGGCATGTGCAGAAAAGGAATACATCAAGTTAAAGGGAGGTTACTGATAAATCAGACTTCGGAACAATCATTTTCAGTAGTGATCATGGCACAAACAATTGCAGCACATTAGGCTCAAGAAAGATGAAGCAAATGGGAGCAGCGAAGGGCAAGTTGAATAATCAAGGAGATGTAGAATCTCTCTTAAAGAGATTAAGAGTTCGGTTTGTTTAGCCAAGCAAATTGATCGTCAGGAGGGGAGAAAGGAGGAGTGCAGAATCTCCTAGACAGGTGAGTGGAGGAAGGACCAGCTAAGAGGGTTACCTAGGGAAGAATCTTCTTTCTCTACAATAATTTAACCAAACATATAAAACAGAAGTGATACATCTGAGGACCTCCTTAGAAATGCAAACACGTACAGCAATGCGGCTAATCGCTAGCAAGGGAAAAGAGCTGGAAAGAAATGACACAATTTGGCACAATATCTGTATTGTATATTACCCTTGAGGCTGAATGCTGGAGAGGTGAGGTTCTTGGGCAGGAAGGGCAAGATGCCTGCTTGCTTTTCAATAGAGTTTGATAATTACTTTTAGAAAAAGACCAGATGAGATGGCTAATCTGTAATGCCTTTTAGACTTTTGAGACGTAGTTCTCTTTCATCAGTAGGTGCAAATTTCTACTTCGAAAAGGTCACATACAGGCACAGACCGGCGTTATCATTTTTGTGATTAGCATATGCATGAGCTTTAATAAAAGGCAGCATCTGAAAAATCACAACTTCCTTCTTTTATAAATGTATGTAGGAATCTTAGTTAGAATAAAGAGAATGCATCTTTTATATCTCCATGAGGAAGCAGCAGTTTCCCTGGTGCCAAGACAAGTTTATGTCCCAGTCTGTGCCTCTGCCAAACGTCAGTTGGAAAAAGGAATGCCTTTCTTACGCTTTCAAAGATTCACTTCTCAAAAAAAGAAAAATCTCATAATGGTTAATGAAATTATCCCAGATTTACACTGATGTGTGACTGAAATTAAAATCACAGCCCTCGCAGGTGTTTTTTTTAAGGGAAAAAGCACTTTTCATAATGAAACTCTGGAGAATTTCATGAGAAAAAGGTACCGAAGTGTCTCCTTCACCATGGAAAAAACCCTACAGTCACTACGAAGATTATCAAGGTAAGAGCCTCACCTAATCTAATTGCAAGTAATCTGGTAGCAAAGCCTGATGAGTTAGCAAATCTCCATAGAGGAATGCTGACACACCATATAGGTAACAAACGTCTGGTGTTCAAAGAAAGGGAAGGGGATAATGTAAGTAGTACATTATACAGGCACTTAGAAATCAGTAGAGGCAATCCTTTTGGTTTTTGCTTTTAGCTAAGTGTTCCTGGGTTGGAACACAGACTATCAAAGATGTAGTGTTTGGAAGAGTCTGCCTGTTGTGTTTGTGGAATAAACTTTTTTCCTATCAATACTGGGCCTTACCCCATAGAAAGGGAGCCCAGTCATAGTTGATGAGTAAAGATATGGGAAGGTGAAGAGAAGTACTGTATCACACACTCAATGTTCTTACTCTAGTAGTGGCCAAGATTGTGATATTCCACCAACAGAGCGAGTTTTTTTTTGTATTTTGTCAGAAGGATTTAATACACTTCTGCAGTGGTTCAGTGACTGAGGTAGGTGAACACAGAAATAAATGTAACTTCCTGTGACTCAGATGCAGTGATTAATAATTCTCACAACCTTGAATGAGCAACTGAAACCCCAAGAGAGAATAAATTCACTGAAAGTGAGAGTACAGAGGAAGGAAAGGAGGGGTGTCAATGGAACACTATCTTCCTTCACGTATAAGCACTAGAAGTCATGCAGAGCAAATGTGGAGAAGAGAGTCTTTCCAAGCTAGAAAGTTGCTGGTAGCCAACTATCAGCTGACTACAAAACATGGAAGCAAGTAAGGAAGAAAGTTGCTTCATTGTTCAATGAAATGAGAGGTACAGCAGAAGCAGAGAAGGAACAAAAATTGCTGCTTGACCAGAGTAAGTATGTACTGGCATGAACATTCCCTTGTAGAGGTGGGAACATACTCCGTGAACGCAGGGAGTAAAGAGACAAGTCTAATTATCATCATAAGCTCTCCTCTGCAAACCCTTAATCTGTTGGGAATTTTGATGCTTAAAAGTAGGATCTTGGAAAATACTGACAGTGTCTCTAAATTCATATAGCGTAGAGTGTTATAGTTTGTCAAATGATGCAATTCTTAGCTTCTTGATCACATTACTTTGAAGATCACAGTGGAAACTGGAATATATAAATATAGCTGTGTTGCTGAAATTGTCTAGTATTTTTCTTTATGTTTACATTAATATTGACATGCAAATTCTCTAATAGTTTCTAGCTTTCAAGTGGTTACTTTAACTGTATTACCTGACGTTTTTAAGTCTGTTTTTCATAATAGAACTGTTTTAAAGCTAATTTACTGGGCTTCTTAAAACCTTTCAGTATCTTTTGGGCTTTAACAATAGCACTGCTCTGCAATAGCTGGGAGATGAAAAGAATTCTGGTTAGCAAAATGTTGATTAGCCCAAGCATCCTGCTCTGTTTAGAAAAAGTAACAGAAATTAGCTAATAAAATGGCCTGTTAAAGAGTTGAATTAACACTGCATGCTTTATTTCTTTGTTATTCCTCTGTGGATAGAAAACGGCAGGGAAAATGACACTGGCTTTCATTTATTACGGCTTTCTAGAAATCCTTGTGACTCTGAAAAAGGAGAATTCACTTGCATGTAAATAAAGCTTATTGACTTGGGAAGCAGGATCACGATCAGTGTTTATTTCACTTAGTACTTCAATGCCATGCCCAATGGTATGTTCATGCATCTTGACTATGACAATGAGTCATGTCAAACAAAATACCATCCTTTTACTCCAAAGTGCCTGAACTCCCTGATAACAAGGTAGCTCTGCATGCAGTAACTGCACATACGCACAAAGGAGTTAGGCTAAAACTGTGCCTCGGACTCATACTTGACACTTTTGACTCGAGCTCTGATTTTTATGTTTCCTCTTTTCCATAAAGACATTCTTGTAGGAAATACAAACTAAAAACATATGCAACTGTCAAGCGATTGTGATGAAAAGCCAGACAGGTTGCTGAACCTGGCCCTTCAATATTTATTATTGCCAGGATGCTTTTAAACAGCACTTTAGCAGCAGTTGAAATTATTCCAATGTAGTGCTTTATTGCAGCCCATATTTATAACATGAAGTCATAGATTTTATAGACTGTTGGATTAGATTTAAAAACCCTTTGTCTCTTTTGGAGGAAAGATCCTCTAAGCCAGGAGGATAAATTTTTTTGGTAACAATGGTAAAATAAAACAACCCACACTTCTTAAATGAAGTGAACCTGAATTTCTTCATAGAGGCTTGCTCTATTTGTGGATGTCAGTCAAACTGAATCCTAGTTTGCTGCGTGTATTTCTCACACTGTTGCACCTCAAAACATAAGAGCTTTGTGCTGCATTAGTTGAACTCTTTGCTTTTTTCTCTCCCACTGTGAATTACAAACCTCCCTCTTTCTGCTGGGAGAGGAGGGAAATGGGTACGTTGAGAATAAAGAATCCAGCATTGTAAACAATGTGTTTTGGGGTTTTGTTTTAATAGCCACTCAGATGTCTGCAGAAAACCACGGTGACCTTGTTGGTGGCAGACAAAGAATAGTCTAGAGACAGTATGACTAGATCACTTCAGCCTCAAAGCCAGGCATACAGCATAACTAGTTCCCTAAGAGAAGATGGAAATGTGGGCAGTAAATAGTTTTTACTGCTAGATGAACTTGGATGATTCTTATGTAGATGGGACAGGAAAAACAAGATCCAAATGGAGAGGAACCCTTATGATATTTCAAGTCAGGTAGAAGCTTGAGGAAGAAGCACGCTCACCAAGTCTCTTCTGTGCCTATCTTCCACTGTGTGCCATAAACAGAGGGGAGTAATACTGCACTTTAGTTCCACTGAGCTAATCAACCTTCCTGCAGGAGGAAGCTTATAGTGTGTGCTGCTTATATGGGAAATTGCCAGCATGCATAGACTTGATTAGCCAGTGTATTATGAATCAGGGTCATAGCTGGAGTAGTTGCTTTGTTCAGAGATGCTCAGATCCCTCGGGTAAGCAGCTAATTGCAGGAAATCTTTTAAAGCAAATGTGTGATAGGAAGAAAGCAATGAATATTGTTTAGTCAAAAGACAGGAGTGGTTCCTTTGAATCAGTTTTCTTGCATAATTATGTAATTAGGGCATGTTCTATTTTTAATTAAATCTCTTGCATATTCATGAAAATACTCTGAACCTGTGGACCCATTGGCATGATTCTTACTTTTAAAATGTAGTTTGTATAAAGGAATGCCCTTCGATGTTTTTTCTTCCCTTTCACATTACTGTGCAAACACGTATTTCACATTATCATAAGTAGTTAGCCTGTATTGCCTGTTAAAACTAAAATATCATGGTAAACCATTAATACAAAATTGCCAAATAAATGTTTTAATTGGAGATGAAGGACACAAGAAGCTGCTGCTCTGAAATACTAGTATCACAACTGTTTTTTGTCGGACAGCTTGACCTGCGTAAGTTATCAATCAGTGAGTGGTATTCAGAACATACACTTCAGTTCCCTCAGCTTTTCAAATCCAACAGTGACTCTGTATTTGCAGTCTGCAGACAGCCCACGTTCCCCTAAACTTTGTCTTGTTTCTTGTGGGCTTCTGTGGCTCTTCCTGTTCTGCCTCGCTAACAACAGTATTAGCTTTGATTCCGTTTCCATCTTCCTGGTTCTTCTTGGGAGTCTTGCTTTCTCACCTGACTCTTGTTCTCACATCTGCCATTTTGTAAACTTGCTCAGTGTTGTATGTGAGGGCAAACAGATGTAAGCTCTGCTTTCCTTGTGTGTTTTAGATATGGCATTTAGGTGAGGCTGCGCACTTTGATTTACCACTATACCTCCATGTTTCCATTAGCTTATGATTTATACCCTATACATACTGCAAGAGTTACACAGGCAGTTGGACTAAGTGATTGTTGCAGGTCCCTTCAAACTGAACTATTCTATTCTATTCTATGTGGAGCTGACAGTAATGCACTATAATATTCTGCCCAGACACTGATAATTCATAAAGTTAGGCTGTCACTGTTCCCTGATGATTTTCAATGTACACTTACTGCTTTGCTGTATTTAACTGTTTTTTTCATCTCAGACCTCAATTCCTTCCATCTTTAATTTCTGGGCTTAACTTCTACCTAGTGGAACATAAAGCAGCATGAAGAAGATACCGTGACTGTTCCTTCTTCTTTAGCAAGAGTGGGAATGAAAAAGAGCTCTTGTGACAAGTGCCACCGAGTTCTTGTGGAAGTCTTACTTTTTACGTGCAAACCTGCAGAAGAGTAGGGATCTTTCACTTAGTTCAATGTGGAACAAAGACGAGGGCGTTCAAATACATTAACAGCACATAATTAGCCCTAAGTGGGGACACCCTCCCCCCCCAATCTTCACCACAGAATTTGTGCTTCGGCCTCAGTCTCCCCGGTGTAACTCGCACCGTGAGCCTGCTGCACGCCGCCGAGCTCATTTACCCCAGAGCCCAACCGCCACAGCACCAGCACCTTCAGGAGCCCCACCCTCAGCCAGCTTTGCAGCAACAAAACCCCTAAACTTCCTTCCAGGACACTTAGAACCACCAACAGGAAAATCATGGGCGCTGCTGCCCGGCTCTGGAGCACAACCACCCCGGCGTCACCAGCGGGTGTCCAGGGGACGTGCCGCCTTTCGCTCCGCTGACACACGCCTCAGGCAGACGAGGCCTCGGCGAGCTTCGGCGCGGCCCCCGCCCGCCTCCCACCGCGGATGTCAGCGTGGGGCCTCGCACCTGAGCCCCTGCGGGCCTCCACCAG
>VZSZ01011708.1:198712-251035 GCA_013398815.1 Ibidorhyncha struthersii
TTTCCCTCCGCTGAATAGAATACTGTGTTTAAGATTGAGTGCTTTTATGGATACTCATGTATCAAATAATGTTAGACTGAATAGGGTAGGAAAGTCACAGTTCTATCTTTCTCTTCCAGCTTGAGCAGCTTCCATTTCGGAGAGATTGCAGTTACTCCCTCATGCGTCTTGTCTTCGCCATGAGTGGATTTTACTGTACCCTCCTCACCTTTAACATTTCATTTGTCCATGTGCTTAAACTGGATGTTGGGGATGGGATGGGGTACTGGTGGATGAAAAACTGAACATAAGCTGATAGTGCGTGCTCACAGCCCAGAAGGCCAACTGTATCCTGGGCTGCATCAAAAGCAGCAAGGCCAGCAGGTCGAGGGAGGGGATTCTGCCCCTCCACTCTGCTCTTGTGAGACACTACTGCATTCAGCTCTGGGGACCCCAACGTAAGAAGGACATGGACCTGTTGAGGTGGGTCCAGAGGACCTCCTCTGCTGTGAGGACAGGCTGAGAGAGTTGGGGTTCTTCAGCCCGGAGAAGAGAAGGCTCCTGGGAGACCTTATTGCCTTTCAGTACTTAAAGGACACTTGTAAGAAAGATGGGGACAAACTTTTTAGCAGGGCCTGTTGCAATAGGACAAAGGGTAATGGTTTTAAACTAAAAGAGGGTAGATTTAGCCTGGATATAAGGAATAAATTCTTTACAGTGAAGCTGGTGAAACACTGGAAGAGGTTGCCCAGAGAGGTGGTAGATGCGCCATCCCTGGAAACATTCAAGGTCAGGTTGGACGGGGGTCTGAGCAGCCTGATCTAGTTGAAGATGTTCCTGCTTATTGCAGGGGGGTTGGACTAGATGAACTCAAAGGTCCCTTGCAACCCAGACTGCTCTGTGATGCTCCCTGGGGTTCTCATCTGGGACCATTCTGAAATGCAGAATGCTGGTGCTTGGTGGGCATTCCTGGGGCCTTAAGAGATCATGCAAAGATGACAGGTAAGATTTTGTTATGGTACTGGTAGATGTCTTAACCAGATGTCCTCATTTTTCAAGGATTTGTTATCCATCCTGTACCTTTCAAAAAGGCAAGAGGCACCACAGGATGACTTTGGTGTCCCAGTAATTTGCCATTACTTAATTACGTCTCCTTTCCATTGTTCAGAAAAGAGGTAAAGGCAGATTAATGATGCAATTACTCTCCTTTTAAGTCTGTTTTATTCAGTTAATGTAAATTTCGCTCACAGTACTAAGTTAAAATTATACACTGCATGTTGATATTTTTTAAAATATTGGTGTTAGAGTACTCATTTAACTTTGGAAAAAAATTCTAAGTTTGGAGTTTGTACAGAATGCAGGTAGAGAGTGAAGATGTGCAGCAAATTTTTGAAAGCAACAGCCAGTGGTTTGAATTACAGTGTCTGCTTGTAGTTTGTGTGACCCTTGAATGTTGGTCCCCACCCAGTTGTTATGTTAACAAATGGCCTGGAAATATGCTGGCTGATTTTACTATTTTTCTTTTTCTTCATCACCCCCCTCCCCCAGTCGGGCTGCACATGGAGCAATAGTTGAAAGTGCACAATATGTTGCTTTTAGTAGCACAGTTGTTTTGGGAAGTGACTGTTGTGCTGTCCTCAGTACTGGGATGCTTTCAAAACAGATTTATCCAAACAAGGTAGTTTAAGAAATAGTATTTAAAATGTTACTTTTTACTTCTTTTGTGTCTATTTTCTAGTTAATGTGTGCTCTTGTTCTGTGTCAGTCCACCAGAAGAGTGGTGGAGCACAGCAGGATGGTGGGAACAATCACTCTAGTGTTGTCACCACAGTCAGTATTTCAGGAGTTCCAAAGGAGCACCCAGTGCCTGAGCACTAAGATAAGTCATGAATGTGAAAGATCACTGAGAAGGGGGCTAAAACTATGGTTCGATCATCAAGTGTGAGTGCACAGAATGTTAAGGTGACAGTGTCAGATGCTGGGTTAGGGCCTGCTGTACTGCTCTGGACCTCCTGGCACAGTAGAGCTCAAGACCATCTGAATAAGCCCTGCAGATTATGGAGTACTTAATAAGGAAATTAGTCCCAACCTTAGAGCAAAGTCAGCTCTCTGCTATTGTAGGTAAGAAACAGTGAATGATGCAAAGTTGTTTTTCTAGGCCATTTCTAGACCATTGCATCATTTGCTTTCTATGAAATAGAATTTGCAAGGCATAAAAAAGTATTAGTCTGATAACTGGTGACTGCCATTGAAAGTATAAATTTTTGATGTAGTATTAAATGGGGTGGAATTAATTCCTTCTCAATACTAGGGATAATGTCTGAACTATTTAGTTGTGCAACTGTATCTGTAGTAATTTTGGAAGAATTAGATTAGTGGGTTTGGATTTTTTTTTTTTTTTAATGGAAGAATAAGCAGGGGGAGGCTACTTTCGCTAAAGCTTGAAGGGAGACTGCACGGTTTGTGCATCTTAATATGAACCATTAGATAGCTTCAAGAACAGATTTAAGGATTTGTTAAACCTAAAGGCTAGCGTGTGCTGAAGCAGTGTTGGTGGATGTTCTCTTTTTGTCTGCAGAAGAAATTGCTGGTTTTCTCGTTTTGATTCAAATAACCCTTCTCTTCAATCTCCTCAAGCGTGTAAGAGCAACATAATCTGTACTTGCAGTAAATTGTCAGCAAAGCTTCCCACATAGATCCAATAATATGAGGCAAGATGTGGCCTTCTCTGCCCTTCCTGCATGCGTTTTTTAAATGGTTATAGGTATGCCGTAAAAAGTAGATTTGTTTAAGATTATGGGTCTGATGTTACTAAGTGGAAGCTGATGGAGTTTTTAATGTATTATGGATGTCTGATTTGATGGGAACATTCCTGTGCTTTTATCTTAACTCTGAATAGCACTTAGGTAAATAGAAAACATAAATGGATGCTTACTTTGATTAGTCAGTAAAGCAGTTCTTGTCCAAAAATAACAATGCCAAATGAAAGAACTAGAGTCAAGCTCGAAAAATGTTTTGTCTACACTATTGACAGCGTAAAATTGCAAGACAAGTAACTTTGAAAATACTTTGATATTACTGTACCTCTCTATGTCAGTCCTGAAGAGACACTCTTACCAATAGAATCAGTCTGTTAAAAATGTCTTACCAAGACTCAAGATTCACTGAAGACATGGTTGCACAAGTTGGCAAATCCATGAAGAGCCAAGTGCTGTTTCCACATGGAAATAAATGTAGATTCTTGGAATTTTTAGGGTAAAAACTGTGAAATTTGATAATGATGATGGATTTGTAACTCAGACTGTCTTGACAGTATTTCTTTAAAAATATAGTCAAAATTTCCTTTCAGTCCATTTAAAGTAGGTCATTTATGAAGCATCTCTTCATAACTATAAAACACTAAATTACAATACATTTTTTTTTTAATAATTAGCCTTGATTTTTCCTGATGTGTCTTTGATTCTTGTGACAAGCATTTTTAATAACTAAGGGTAAACACAATGACTTTTTAAATGATTCAGCTTCTGACTTATGATGCATTTAAGTATGTTTATTCCGGCTTTATGTAACTACTCAATACAGTTGTGATCGTTTTGTTAAAATGATCCAGTGAGGTGGGCTTTGTGGCCATAAGTACAAATCCTGTGTGGCCCAGACTGGTATGTTGGGTCAGTGCTGTAGTGAACAGGCAAAATGCTCTTCTTGCTTGAGGTGTGGTGGTGCCTGTTTGGTAGTGTTTATTAGTGCTGGTAAGGAACTAAGGAAGTGCCAGCTTTGAAGAAGATCAACAGACGCTATTTGCTGTTGACACAGCAGTAGTACAAAAAAAGACAACTCCCTTGCTCCAAGAGGTAGGAGACTTTGCGATTTGTGGTCAGTCGGTCTGTCTGTCTGCAGAAATTGCATGGACATAACTAAAATGAACAAATTGGCATTAGGGCTCTTTGCCCAAGACTACCAAACAGTGGAATAGGTTTGTGTTCAATTCTGAAAAAGAATGGGGTTTTGATCTTGCCACAGGTCTGAGGATATTTAAAAAGTGTGTTGGTTCAGATTTAGAGTAAGGAAGGCATGTACCACCAACCTTTAACGGATGATCATAGCCTCAAATAACAGTTAATAAGCACGTACCTTCTTGAAAGTATGGCTTTTGGTGTAGTTCCTCTACACTCCTGACTGGGTCTGCTAAACTGCCTTAGGCACATGCCTGTTAGATTTCTCTTGCACTCGTTTGAGCTTTGACAAAGAGTAATCTCTGATGTAATAACAAATGCATAGAAGTATCTTATTTCTATCCAGCTTCATTTGAAATGTGAGATCTTAGCAGAGTTTGGGAATGTATGCAGAGAATACATTTTGCTCTTACATGCTTATGATACATGTGGACTGATTGTAAGATCTGAACAGATGCCACTTTTCAGAGGAAGAATAATTCACTGTGATTTTAGGATATGTGACTAGTCTGTGTTTTAGTCACTGTCTTATTTTTAGTATTTCAGAAAGGTAGGATGTAGTGGGTGAGATGTGCCAGAAAGAGGACACTTTTCCTTGATTCCTTTTAGACAAATAATGGGGGTAGGCATAGGAACGTGTACGGGGCATAGCCATATCATCTGAGTGTCTCTGTCTGCTGCAGTATTGGAGCAGGAAGAGCAAGGTGGGATTTGGCCATGATCTGCAGCATTATGGAATTCCAGATATGGTTGAATCTGAAAAGAGATTTTGGAAATAGATTGGCAGGTCATCTGGATTGTCTGTGGTTAAAAGGATACAGATTTGACTGTATCATAATTGAAATGCTAGGTAGTAGCTGGTGTTTATTCAGTGGAGTACTGTCAAGGGATTGACACCATAATAACCTTTTCTTTAAGAGGAAGAATAATCTGTGTAGTTACAGGACGCTTTTATGCCACTGGGTACTTTTCTGCTGTATGAGGGGGTTTTACTGAATTAACTGTTTCAGCGGGAAGTTATAATTTTAATGTAAGTAGTTTACTTGCTACAAAAGAAGGAAGGCTGAAAGCTGAAATTACTCTGAAGGTTTTTTGGCAGTTGTTGAAATGTGCAAAAGTATTTATTTCATAATAGTGTTAAGATTGCTACTTATAACAATGCAGATATGATTGCTAAGAAATAGTATGCGCTTCATTAGTGTTCGTGTAGCATGCTATAGAAATAAAGGACTCCACAGCAGTGCAAATCTTCATAGCTTGTGGTTTCTCAGAGAGAATTGTTGACATAACCCTTGTGACAGGTTTTATAGGAGCTATTTTTCCTATAGCCTCTTTTATTAGCAAATATAATCTGTTAGCCTGCTTTGCTCCTTAATAATTTTTTAATCTTCCAAAGAATCCAAAGATTTCCCCTGACAGGTATGATTTTATTTTTTTTTAATAGCAGGCTGTGACATTAGGTGATTCCAAGATCTGTCAAGGTAAATGTACAGTGGCTGTGTTCTTCAGATAAAAAAAGTATATAATCCTCTTCACTTAAACATAGTTTAATGCAGTGGATGGGCTTATTGATAGCCATCTGGGATTTCCTAGAGTCTGACACAGTGTTTTTCAGAGGTGGATGCTGTTGTGTTGTAGAGGTAGAACATGAGGCCACCACAGATGTGGTGTGGAGAGTAGACTACACCCGGCAGTCTTAATAGAAAAGCAACAGCCATGTTAGTCCGGTAGAAATCTCTGCCAGTATTCAAGGTTTTTTGTGTTTTACACTTTTTAATCAAGCTGTCCCATGCCTATGGTGCATTTCTTAAAAAAATCGTGGATTTACCTGTATAAATGTTAAAGAACTTCACAAGGTCTGAGTGTTTGTCCAGCTTGCTTACCAGCACCAATGTCATGTGATGTTAAGGTTGTAGGTCAAATTACAGACAAGATCCAATACTTTTCTTAGGATATGTGCCCTTGACATTAAATGATTACAAAGGTCCTTTTAGTAGTATTTAACTGGCATACCTTCATTTTAAACCAAGTGGTAGGGCAGGGTTCTGCGTTCAGGGTTAGCTCTGAGTTGAAGGCTGGCGGAAGGAGGACAATAAGGTTTTTTAAATTCAGGTGCTTATTAGCTGGAAAAAGTGATAGAAAAAGTGAGTCCAAGGGGTTAATTCTTTTTTCAAATGCATTGTGTGCTTCAAAGGACTTCTCATAGCTTGAAGTTGGCTGCTAGTCATGTGCAACTCCTTCTTACCTGCTTCTGGTCAGTGATTTACAGCCTCCTGTGTGTGCCACTAATTGTTCTCACTGAGTTATTTTTAAGGTAACTTGTTTACATGTGTGCTAAATTGTGAAGACGCTTTCTGAGATCATATATTTGGAAACCCAAGACAGTACAGAAGTGCAGCAGTATTCTGTTTATAGAACTGGGTCAGCGAGCGTACCTTGAGTCTGACCTATAATAGGACACTCTTTGCAGGTGCAGTTCAAGATTTCCTGTTCTGGAGAGGCTCATATATGGATTCAAGTATAGTATGATGAAGAGAGTGGTAGATAGGATTGACATTTCAGCTACAGCCCTGAATATGTCAAAGAAAGAGAAAAAGCTACTTTCTTTCTTTTGTGGTGTCAGAGACAAATGTATTGGAATAAAATTCCTGGACATAAACATTTTAATTAAAAGGAAGACAAGTAAAAAAAAAAAAAAGAAAGATTATAAATTTCTGTATGTATGGGAATGTGACTTATGATAGCAGAAATAGCCTCACAGAGAAAGAGAAATTAACAACTTGACTTAAAAAAAAAAAAAGTATTGTTCTTTCAGACTTGGAGTTTTCTGACTGTAAACCATATCAGTATATTCAAACTAGAGTGTTTCTTATCCAAGTCCTTTTACAAATACCTTTCTAAGTGTATAGAAGACATCCATGGGTGATTCATCCTCGCCATTTCTGACTAGCATGTGTCGCTGAGCTGCCTTGTTAGGAAGGGGTGCAGTTAATGTAGTGTTTGACATACGGCTCGTGTCCCTCGGCAGACTGTTTTTCATCTCTTGCCTTTGTTGGTGATTTTCTTTTTGTGCTTGGAAGGCTTGTAGTCTTTTGAGGATTGTTTGAGAAGGCAGTTTTCCACATTATGAAGATTAGCAGTTAAAGCAGCTCGTAGTATTTCAAGATGGTGCATTCCGTGATGTAATAAGATGTGTTCTTGGTCTGAGCAGGGAATTAATGACTTGTAATTTGCAGCTAATACAAAATGAAACAAGCAAGTGCCAGATGTAGGATGCTGAGCCTTGCCGTTTAATTAAGGAGGAACTAAGAGTGAAATTAGGGTTAAAAGCCCTGAATAGACTGATTATTGTTACAAAACAGCAAACTGTTAGGTAAGTATTAGAGATACAAAAAGCTCAAATCACTGTATACTATATCTGTGTGCAGTTTGCAGTGCTTGTAGGTGACACGGCCTGCAGGTATGGCTTGGGCCAGTCTTGGAGTAGCTTTTACTGTCAGGAAGATTATTTACTTTGTCTTGTATGCAGCCACATTATTCTGTAATGTTCAGCTATCCTGCCTGCTGTCTGTATATTTAGAAAAAAAACTTGAGAGACGTGATTTGTCACAGCAATTTACAGACTCTTTTATTATTATTATTAATTGTATTTTAAAACAGTAATAATCGGACACTAGATGCACTAAAAAATTATCTTCCCAGCTTGTAATAGTTGAAACGTGACTATTTAATTAAAATATCGATACAGAGAAAGAAAGTTCTTAGAGATATAATAAGGAAATAAAAATCAACTTAAAAAATTGGAACTGTTTTATTTATCTGTTTGTCCTTGGGACCCATGCTAATCTTTAGTCAAGGAAAAATAATCATGGATTTCTTAGAAAAATATTCTTGATAAGTTTTCCTATGCAAAGAAGGATTCATACGGTTATGTGTTATGGTTCAAGAATTATTTGAGGTGATCTGCATGGAAATTATGCTTTTTTAAAAAGCAGCTGAGTAGGAAAAGCTATTTATGTTTAAGAGATCCTTAAATACAAGTTGAAGAGCTTAAGTAGCTAGTTCTGAAGTGTGTATGTCCATAGGAGAATTTACTCACAAGTTGTGATGTCAGCGTTACTAGTGCAATTGGTTTGAAAGTTTTATGGATAACAAAATACTTAAACTGATTAAAGATACAGCCACTTAAGTCGTTTGTATATGATGAGATTATCCCAGCCATTACATGACTGAAAGACAGTAGGCTTGGCTCTGTTTTCTTTATGCTTTCTTTGGTTCAGATTCTTGCTATTCTCAATCCATTTCTTTGACTGGAGTTTGTGTTTTAAAACTCTGCAAAAACCTCTTTAATAGGTGTCATTGTCAGGCTTTTTGTGTTCATCTGTCCAAGTTAATTAATTTTTATTTGAAGAAAATTGCTTGTTGGTATTTTTTTTTTTTTTTTAAGTGTTGGAAAGTGTTAAGTGACTTTTGTGCTTTAGCATAGTCTGTGTTGTAGTAAACAAACAAGGAAGGTAATACTCAAGATATACACAGGCACATATTTAGATATGTAAGTTGCTTAAGCCAGCTACCTTGTCTGTAACTCTGGCTGCATTGCATGTTTTATTCCCTCATCCAAAATTTGGTTTTCCAACTAAACCTTTGTGCATCTTAATTTTTTGTTTTGATTTCAGTTGTACACTGAATTAAAAACTAGTATTTGAATCTAGAATTCCTGTCCTGTAACAGGTAAAATTTGCAGTGCAGTGGTCTGTGTACAGAATAAAACTGACAGGAGCTGTAGGGAAAAAATAAAGGAATAAAGAATTAACACTTTTGAAAAGTGACAATAGAAAGGCATGGTAGGTTTTGTCTCTCTTCTTCTGTATGCAGGAAGTAGACACTCACGTATACAAACTTTGCTTCCTGCATGGGGTTTGATGTGTCAGGGTATGCAAAACTAACTGTATGATTGTGGATTCAAATGTGGTCTTGTTTGATGAATAGCTGATGCCCTTTTGTAAACTATATTTTTAAAAAATCATAAGAAATAGCACCATACCTCCACACTACTCTTAAGATACTAGATAGATATTTATTAATCTTACTCCTACAGAGAACCAGATAGGATAGCATGATAAATTACATGTTTGTTATCCTCCAGTTTTCTAAGTAATTCTCCCAAGCACAATGTATAAAAATCTGAACAACATTGTCCAAACTTTCTGTACTGTTTTACACAGAGGTCATTTAAACAGAGACCCTATGAAACCTATGTAGAAAGATTTATTCCTTTCCTGTCAGTGAGAGAGATTAGAACAGTTCTCACTAGAGGAGACTTGAGAATCCGTCTCCCTGGCTGTGTGGACCTTCAAATCACTCTGCATCTTTCTGTAGCTTTTGAGTTGACACCAGCTCCAGTACAGTGGCTTGTACTGATAGCCCTGCGGCAGTGAAAGCTTATAACTATATTTATAGAATCATAGAATTGTCTAGGTTGGAAGGGACCTTTAAGATCATCGAGTCCAGCCATCAACCTAACACTGCCAAAACCACCACTAAACCATTAGAATGAGGTGACTTAAAAATCTGGTAATCTGGCTTGAGACAAGAAGCATCTATTTGTAAAGTAGGTCTACTGTTGTGATGGGTTTTAAGTATGTTTTTGCCCCACTGGGTTTAAACCTGCTTTTCCTTTCTTCAAAAGCTTCTCTGCTGGCTTAGCCTTCGTTAGTTGCAACTTCAGTATATTCAGACAGAGCCATGTGCCTGATTCTATCTATCTATGATCTTTTTTCCTTACAGTAACAAGTTAGTGTCCGTTTCACACCTTAGATGTAATTGTGCACAAAGATGTGTCTTCTGGCTAGATTTCATGTTGGATAGGTACTTCTTTATTCTTTTTGCATGAAGGCATGACCATTGCAAGGCTGAATGTATTTTTAAGTATTACTTTCTTGGATTTGTGTATTCTTTTTGTAAGGGTGAATAGCTGTTAATTTACCTGTATTCATCACCTAGAATTCATTTAACTTCTACAGTGGTGGTTAAAATGTGCAATTTTTTTTAAACATCTGTACATGCATTACATGCACACACCTGCCTTCCATTTTTGGTGTTGAATGACTACAAAATAATGAAACACACAGAAGGAATTGCTACCACAGTTCATGTAAGATAGACAAATGATTACATACTTATTTTGGGATGTTGTAGAAAAACTGTAGCTATTTACAAATCATATTTTTCAGAACTTCTCTAATACAAAATGGAAGTCCCTATTCATTAGATGTGCTCTGCTGTTTTTATTTCCTTATGATCAAAGGTTCAGTTCTTTGCATTCAGGATGGAGATTGTTAATTGAAGGCATGAAAACATGCCAACGATAATTAAGGTTGAGTTGTATGCTAAAGCCAGCATAATTCGTAACAATTTCTTATATGACTGTGCATGTTAGAAGCATTTACTTGTAAATTTGGCTTACATTAAATTGTAGTTCATTTTTATACACAATTTTAGAGAGTATGTGCTTTTAAAAGTGTCGTTTAAGCATTCTGGGTAATAGTTCTCAGGTTATAAATGAGAAATGTGTGACTATCATTCTGCTCATCAGGTTTTGATGAGTTGATTTCTGATGCCATGCTACATTAGACTTTTTATACAAATGTATACACGCTCTATATTACATATATTTGTGAATATGAAGTTCTTGTATTAAACTGTGATAGAACCAAATTCACTGTTTCCCCAAACTATCTGTATTTTAAGACAATATATTATTACAAAATAAACCAGTGTAGTGCACAGCTCTTTTGTGACAAATGGGTATGCCTGTTAGGTATTGCGTTGTAGGAGGTCGTAACAGAGAGCATAATTTGAGTGTATATACACAGAAAGAGCAACCTCTTTTTTTTTTTTTTTTTTCCATGTAATATAAGAGCGTATACTTTGGCTGTTGTATTAACTCTGGAAATAGAAGCTGGAAAACTTGAAACACTGTTCAAACCCAGGACTTAAAGCATTGTAAAAGTTGTGCAAAAATATCATTGCATGCTGAATATACATTTCAAATTTGTATGTTTTAATGACTTCTTAAAGGAAAGCTTTGTTCAGTTATAGAGAATTGCTTATTTCATTTTTACTTCTGGGTTAACTAGTGTACTCTTCCATTTCAGAATGTATGAAAACATGTCCACAATGGTGTATTTAAAGGAAGAGAAGTTGGAGAAGCTCACTCAAGATGAAATCATTGCCAAAACTAAGCAAGTGATTAATGGACTAGAGGCACTGAAGAATGAACACAATTCAATTTTACAGAGCTTACTTGAAACACTGAAATGTTTGAAGAAAGATGATGAAACTAATCTGGTTGAAGAAAAATCAAACATGATTCGAAAGTCACTGGAAATGCTGGAGCTTGGCCTTAGTGAAGCACAGGTAAAATTGCAGTAGAAATAAAGTCTTTCAGACTTGGAATGAATTTTTAGTGTAAAAGAAATAAATGAAAGAGCATTATTTGACTTATTATTGGAAATTTTGAAGTAAATAGATCAGTTTTGAAGGACTTGTATTCGCCTTACTGAATATTAGCAATCTGCTGGGACATTTATGTTGTTAGTGTATGTTAAGGAAAAAAACTGCTGTACTTAATAGAGGTAGATATTGGCTGTCTTGCTGTATTACAGAAATAATTATGCATTCAGTATTAAAGCACTGAAGCTCATAACTGAGCTCCTCTTTACTTCAGCGAGACAGTTGCTATTTCCTATTTCGACTTTTCCACAGCATTAGGCAGGTAATGTTTGAGGAGCTTAAGAAGTGAGCATTGGTTCATTTTAACTCTAAACTATTGCATAGGGAGGTCTCACAAATAAATGAATTTGCTCCAATCTTTGAGCTCTGCTGTAACCTTAAATTCATATTTTTATTCCTTTCCCTGGGGAAGGGAATAAACCCTTCCTGGTTTAACCCCAGCTGGCAGCCAGGACCACATAACGGCTCGTGCAGTTCTTCACCTTCCACCCTCTCCCAGAAGGGTAGGGAGAAGAGGGAGAAAAGGAGGTGAAAGGGGAAAAAATAACATCTCATAAGTTGAGATAAAGACAGGTAATAGAACAATAACAGAAAAAGGAAAATAACAATAGTAGTAGTAGTAATAATAATGGTAAAAGAATATATGAGAAAAAGTAATACAACACAAGTTACTCTCACCAACCAGTGATTTGGTTGCCCAGCCCAACCTGAGAAGTCATCACGGATCCCTGCCTCCCAACCAGCCCCCATTTGTATAGCGAGCATGAAGTGTACGATATGGAATATTCCTTAGGCCATTCCATTGTTCTGTCTATGCTGCTGCTCAGCCTTTATGGGAAGCTGAAAAAAGTCCTTGAATAGCGTAAACATCACCTAGCAACATCTAAAACAGTATGTGTTATTGACATTCCTTTCATAAGTAGTTTGAAACATACCAGCCAGTAGAAAGGAAATTAATTCTTTCCCAGCAGAAACCAGAACACCTTGATTCTGAGGTTCTTTATAGTAGCTCACAATACTCCTGGAGCTTAAGAATCTCTAATGTTTATTGAACATTTTACTAAACAAAAATTGAATCTAAAAACATTTTAAAGGTTAAGAATCGAGAACAGAATCTGAACAACTTTCACTGATGTGTTAAAGAGAGGACTCTCAGCTAATTTCTGTTAACTGTCTTAGTCCGTGAAGGTATTGTCCGCAGAAGATGAGTGAGAAGATGCATGTTTAGTCAAGATGTCAGGACTATATTTACAGTCCAGATTTAGGGTATTTTGTAGTAGGTCAAAAACCTGAAACGATGTGATGTGACACAGTCATTGCTACAAAATGGCAAAGTGTTTGCAAATGAGTTGAAAATGCCAATGACTTAACTTTGTATTAATGGGCTTTATATTGGTTGACTTAACTTTATATTAATCGGCTTTATATTGGTCTATAAGTGTGCTCAGTCTTCTTATCTGGGTTGAGCTATTATTTGGTGATCTGGAAGTTGTGTGCATTGGATCATGGTAAACTGAGGCCTGAGAGAGTCAACAAATACAGGTTACCAAAATGGGAACGTAGAACCCCTGGACATTATGGAAGAGACTGTCAGGCCTTAGTATACTGTACGAGCTTTGATCCCTTGTATTGGAAGAAAATACTAGAAGATACATGGAATAAAATTGCAGTTGTTGAATTACCTTTAGTTGGTGTTTGTAGAAGATCTGTGAGAGAATGAGTAGCTTCTCTTTCCCAACTTTGACGTGGTATTGGGACTCCAGAAAGCTACTTCTGATTCTTGGCTCTATCGGATTCAGCAGCCTCAGTTGCAGATGTTATTGCCGCCTTCATCCCACATGGTGTTTTGTGAACTGTGGTGGCAAGGAGCCAAGAATTCTGCATTTACTGCCTTTGTTAGGGAAGCGATTACACTTCAGACTACTACCTTCAGACCTGATAAGCCTACTCTTCCTGCATGCTGTGGGTTGCAACAATGTAGATTTATTTATTTATTTATTTATTTAAAGTATTTAAATTAAGATACGGAATTATTTTATAGATGTTTTTGTGACGTGGATGTGGGTCTGATAACACATGTTAATTCCATGAAAATGAAACTGACTTCGCTGAAGAAGTAGTCAAACCTTTTTTTTTTTTTAGTTACTTCTAGAGGGTAAGATTACAAAGGATTTTAGTTCGCCATTGTAGCTTGTAGAATGTTGTTTGAGTATGTTGACCCTGTTATCCCAGCTTTCCTAAATATACTTTCTGATGTTACAAATGCCACTGTTTGAATAGGTCAAGTAATTTAAATTTAACAGTTTTGAATATGGAAATAGGTAGGTGCTGAAGTCTGGACATCTGGACTGGTATTAGGAAATTATACCTGGAGTTTTATCTTACCTTTCTAGGAAAAAGTAGTTTCTAAAGGCTTGATGTATTTTTTTGAAACCTGAAATATCAGCTAAGCATGCCATCTGTTTCACATTAAATATTTAGCTTAAAAACACTTCAAAGTAACTTTGTTTTAAAGAAACATGAAATTGAGGAGGTGAAATACTAATAACTTGGGCATTTCAAACTCTTCTAAAAGAAGGTTTTTATTATTACCAGTTGCCCATTCCTACAAGGTGTGCTTTCTGAGATTGCTATCAGCTGTTCTACATGTATCAGTGGGAGATTACATACACAGTGAAGGGAGAGTATCTTCTGTATGTAGTGGCTGGCTTTCACTTAGCAAGCTCCTTTTTCATTTAACTTCTCCTAGCAAAAAAAAAAAAAAAAAAAAATCAAAGAAGCCTGCTTTTATGGATGTTGTTTTTTTTTTTTTCTTTAATGTGACTGTTCAAACACATTCACTGCACACTCAAGTTTATGATATGTATATCTAAAGTGCTTATAAATTGTGTGTTCAGTTGTGCATTTAGATCTCAGTAGTATAATTGTCCCTTTGAAATATTATCGCTATGCTGAGGTGTTCATCCTTGTAAGCATGTATATGAAGCCTTTTCTGTCTGAAAGCTCTTAAATTAGAACTCTGTATTAGTTCTTAGGTTATTTTTGTGATCCTTCAAGTTAAAAGTATTACTGCTTCATTTCATGTTAGTGGAACAAAGACGTCCATTTTCAGTAATCTAAATCCTAGTTCAAATTTTTCATATAAAAGTAATACGTAATCTTCAGGGAATTCTAAAACAGTTTGACTTCTGATAGCATCCTGGAAAACAATCATTAGTAAAGAATTCCTTTAGATTAATTCTGGCTGAACAAATGGTAAAAAACTTCAGAGGAGGAATGAGAACCAGATATATAAAGAAGAGACATCTGAATGTTTAACAGATTTCACAGCTGACATAGGTTTTAAATAAGAAAAGACTTTTATTTTAAATACAAAACTGCATTCTAGAGGAAGTATGTCATGTGACACCTTCTGGTTTTTAGGTAATGATGGCCTTGTCAAATCACTTAAATGCAGTGGAATCAGAGAAGCAGAAATTGCGTGCTCAGGTTCGCCGGCTATGCCAGGAAAATCAGTGGCTACGGGATGAACTAGCCAATACACAACAGAAACTACAGAAAAGTGAGCAATCTGTGGCTCAACTGGAGGAAGAGAAGAAACATCTAGAATTCATGAATCAATTAAAAAAATATGATGATGATATTTCGCCATCAGTAAGTAGCTGTATAGTAAAAAATACCTTACATTTACATGCGTTGTAATCTCCCTTGTTACCAAGAAATGACAGATATAAGCTTTTTATTTGTCTCTAACATAAACTTGTCATTAAAATGCTTACCTTGTACTAGTGTTACATAGCTTGCAGAAATATTCTGAGAGTTCAGTTAATTCTTATTTTAAGAGAGTAAATGTTTTACTGTCTGTAGGTAATAAAATACATATCAGGGTCAAAATCCATAAATACTTATTTAGTATCATATTAGCTTAAGAAAATATGGAGAACTGAACTTCAAGCCAAAAATTTTCTGCTGCAAATTCAACAGTTAAAATAAGTGGGAAATGTAAACTATTACAGCTTCTAAGTACATAGGGGACTTGGCTTATTTTGACTGCAAGAAATTTAATTTTTGTGTAGTGACATTAGTGTGTAGCTTTTAGATGGGTTGAGAATTTACACTAGGATAGGATGTTACTGAATGCCCTTTCGTGACCTTCTGCCAGACATTGTGATCGTCTGCACATTTTCAGTCGTGTTTAGCTAGCCCATTGTGTTACATATTCTTAGATTCAGAGAGAAAATGGATAAAATATTTAATTTACAGAAGTAACTTATCACTTAAAATGACTTCTGAATTATTTGCCCTTCTTGTTATCCTTTCATTTTGTTTTCTTAAGTTAGATGGCATTGTAGAGAAATACCTCATTTTATGCGTTCAGACCTTCTCAGCTGGGTCTTGGAAAGAACCGTTTTTCATAACCAATTAATTCAGCAACATAATGGTTGAAAATGTGTGCATGTTAATCGTGCTTAACCAACTGCTTGACTAAATCCTTTTTAACATATTGTGAGTAGTGAGAGTTGTTTTGGTCAGTTACATACCACGTTTTTCAGTGCTATTTCATGAGTTTGTCTTTGTAGCTGAATACTGCCTGGGGAGCCTGTTTAGAAAAGAGGCAGGAGGAGGGAATATTGGGATTTTGATGAGCTAACTGTTGAATTGTAATCTGCAGGTGGCCTTGGCAAATAGGGTCAAAGTAAGCAAAGCATCTTTATATTTTAACTAACCATATGGACAGTCTCTGTTGTTAGCCTTTGAAAACAGTCAATTGTATATACTTAGTATGAGGTTGGAATCAGTACACTTAGAACTGTGGACTTCCCATCTGAGATCTAGTCCCATCAATCTGCTGGTTTTGTACCTTGCCACCACTGAATTTGAATGCCAGCAGCAGTTGCCTTTTTCTTATCTGTGGAAAAAGGTGTTGGATGGAGAGCCAGAAAAAAAGGAACGTGTTCTGGTCCTGGGTTTTCTCCTTACTGAGAGTAACGTTTCTGAGAACTTCAACTATATTGTGTAAGCTCCACATTTAAGAAACAGGGTTGAGGGATGATCTGTTTCTTTATTTTATGTGATTGTGGGATCTGGAATGATCTTTGGATGTTTAAAGTCAATATACACTGATGGATTGTGCAAAAATGAATATGGTTTCAGATGGAGACTATTGGAGATTAATTTCCTTCCAAGTGGTTTTTCTTTTTTTTTTTTTTCTTTTGAACCTTAGAGATCACAGAATGGTAGGGGTTGGAAGGGACCTTTGGAGATCACCTAGTCTAACCCCCTGCCAAAGCAGGTTCACCTAGAGCAGGTTGGACAAGACAGCTTCCAGGCGGGTTCTGAATATCTCCAGAGAAGGAGACTCTACAGCCTCTCTGGGCAGTCTGTTCCAGTGCTCTGGCACCCTCAAAGTAAAGAAATTTTTCCTCATGTTGAGGTGGAATTTCCTGTGTTCCAGTTCGTGCCCATTGCCCCTTGTCCTGTTGCCAGGCACCACTGAAAAGAGTCTGGCCCCATCCTCTTGACACCCACCCTTTAGATATTTATAAGCATTGATGAGATCCCCTCTCAGTCTTCCCTTCTCCAGGCTAAACAGACCTAGGTCTCTCAGCCTTTCTTCATAAGAGAGGTGCTTCATTCCCTTATCTTTGTAGCCCTCCACTGGACTCGCTCCAGTAGTTCCTTGTCTTTCTTGAACTGGGGAGCCCAGAACTGGATACAGTACTCCAGATGTGGCCTCACCAGGGCAGAGTAGAGGGGGGAGGATAGCCTCCCTTGGCCTGCTGGCCACACTTTTTATAATGGACCTCGGGAAACCGTTGGCCTTCTTGGCCACAAGGGCACATTGCTTGCTCATGGTCAACTTGTTGTTCAGCAGGACTCCCAGGTCCCTCTCTGCAGAGCTGATTTCCAGCAGGTCAACCCCTAACCTGTACCAGTGCATGGGGTTATTATTCCCTAGGTGCAGGACCCTACACTTGCCCTTGTTGAACTCCGTTAGGTTCCTATCTGCCCAACTCTCTAGCCTGTCCAGGTCTCACTGAATGGTGGCACAGCCTTCCAGCGTGTCAACCACCCCTCCCAGTTTTGTGTCATCAGCAAACTTGTTGAGGGTATACTCTGTCCCCTCATCCAGGTAATTGATTTATATGTTGAACAAGATCGGACCCAGTACTGACCCCTGGGGAACATTGCTAGTTACAGGCTTCCAACTAGACCCTGCGCTGCTGATCACAACCCTCTGAGCTCTGCCATTCTGCCAGTTCTCGATCCACCTCACTGTCCACTCATCTAACCCACACTTCCTGAGCTTACCTGTGAGGATGTTATGGGAGACAGTGTCGAAAGCCTTGCCGAAATAGAGGTAGTCTCACAGTCTACCTTGTGAGCAGATCACGATTGCAAAATCTATTATTTGTGCAGAAGTTGAGTACTCAGAAATTGAGATGACAGAATTAAAGTTGCTGGTGCAACTTTATTCTCCTTCAGGAGGTGAATCTCCTTATTTCTCTCCCTGGCTCATCTGTAACTGCTTTTATGACTAAAAAAGTGGAGTGGACAATTCTGTATTCAGTAGCACTCACTCCTCACTGGGTACTTTCATTAGGCATAATATGTCTGTAAGAATAGCAAATGTGTTCTTGTGTGCTTAAATTGAGACTGAAATCTAGGAGACCTCATTTCTATTCCTGGCTCTTCTGAAGGTGTCCTGTATTGTTTCAGGACAGAGTATGTAAATACATTTGAACATAAGACCTTCGTTAAACTTCTATGAGAAATGTGTTTCTTGGCAGTTCCTAAGTTCTCAGTGTGGGGGTTTTCCTTTAATGTTGCTGATTAAATGGACTGTCCTTTTATGCCTTAGATTTAAGTGTAACAATTTGTTTGGGTTTGGTGTTGTTCTATAGGAGGATAAAGATACGGATTCCACCAAAGAGCCTTTGGATGACTTATTTCCCAATGATGAAGATGACCAAGGACAAGGAAGTAAGTACACTTCAAATTACAATGTTAGTGTATTTCTGCAGTGCAGAATATAAAGGTGCTCTTGGCACATAATCCATGCTTGGGGTCCTTTGGGATACAGCGGAGTGGTGAGTGTCTCTGCTAGAATAAGGAAACCAGTCATTGAGACACATTCTGGACGTTAATATGTATAGAACTGGGGCGTAGTTTTTTTAAAGAGAGTTTACTAGCTGTTGTAAAGTTCTTGGGACTGACTTCAGTACAAAATTGGTCCCACAGTCTTTCCTGTGGGCTTCAGAAAGGAAAAGGTTTATTCCAAGTGACTGAGGCAGATTCTGAAACATTGAAGTTTTTTGATGGTCTGCCCAGATGGTGAATTCTGTTAGTGACCTTTTTAATGATCTAATTTAACATTCTGGGGCAGGTTTCAGTATGAAGTCTTTCTCATATAATCTTTTGTCCTTTACTGAGATTGTCTTCCTTAGTTTTACTACTCATTCTTGAAATACTGACTGATGAACATGCAGAGATGTTTGAGGTAGGGTATGGTAGTGGGGTTGAAAAAAAACATTAATAGGTGAGGCCTGCTTAGTGAAATGTGTTTTTTCATATGGGTGTAAAGGTGATATTATATAATGTATTGATATTGTAGTGTACATGCAGTGTGCTCATAGTACAATGGTTCTTAGTGGACAAATGACTTCAGAAGAAACGTCTGAAGGGTCCCACCTTTGTAATCAGCAGAGTTTCAGATTTCTTCATGGGCACGTATACAAGATACACTGCATGCTTGGTAATGTGGTAATGCTGTCCATAGCCAGCAATGGAAGGAAGACTTGAAGAGTTTAGTATAGGTTAGTGTTGACTATGCTGAGCTCATCCTTCCTTCCTTTGTAGTAGGAAAATGGAATGGCAAAGCTGTCTATATACTTGCGTAGTCCATCGACCTTATTTTGCTTTACAGAAGACAAAGTTGACATTTCGGTAATTTCCTTGACCTCCAGGAAAGAACACTGAAATGCTTCAGTGCTTTGGTAGGCACTGATTGCGGATGTAGGCTTGGGATTGTATGGTTCCACTGACATAAAAAGGTTCCCACTTGCTGCTTTGCTTCATAGGAAGGAGAGAAGAAAGTCAGGCTCACAGCAGGAGCCCTTATCTTGTGTGTTGTCTAGAATTTAATGAAAGTGAGTTAGAAGTAATTTTCTCAATCTTCCCAGAAATCTCCCAGGTGAAGAGAAAAAGGGTAGTATATTTTGGGGGGAGTGAGAGGGTGGGGGTTGCAACAACCGAAGGTTAGGAGCTACTGGAAAATAAGCTGCTAACCCTGAGGGTTAGAAACTAAAACCTGAAGATTGGTGCTGGCTTTGATGACTCATTGCCTTTTCTCTTGCAACTGTTGTTAGTGGCATCCAAGGCGTTTTAATCCTTTATGTGCCAACCTTAAGTATTCCCTGGTACAGCAAACAAAGGGAAACAAAAAAAATTTGTATGTTTAGAGAAGGAGAATAAAGGAAAAAGGACAAATCATTTAAGCTCTTCTGCAGGTATTTGGCTTGTCTGTGTTAATGTTCCCTTTCCATAGGGAAACATCAATATTTGTAAGTACAAAATTATTATACAATCTTGAGAATTGTTAATGATTTGCTGAGCTGAAAGAGTTTCCTGCTTTCTTCATTGGTTTATTACATTTGGCCATTTGAGCTAATAGAAGTGTAAAATAAAACAGTACTGGATAGATCATGAAGCATAAAATGGTTATATTTTCACTGTTGCTGTTCAGGACAGAACAACTGCTGTGAAGTACGTTCTAATATAAATGCTTTGTATTGAAGGAATAAAATTCAGTGAGTCTCATTTTGTGTCATTGAGCAGTAATGTTAGATGTTTTAGTTACAGTCATCTTTTAAACGACTTGAAATCTTTTGGATTTCTTTCAGTTCAACAGCAGCATAGCAGTGCAGCAGCTGCTGCCCAACAAGGTGGCTATGAAATTCCAGCAAGATTAAGGACCCTTCATAATCTTGTTATTCAGTATGCTTCCCAAGGTAGATATGAGGTTGCTGTACCTCTCTGTAAACAAGCTCTTGAAGATCTGGAGAAGACTTCGGGTCATGATCATCCTGATGTTGCCACTATGTTGAACATACTTGCTTTGGTGTACAGGTTTGTATACTGACATAGATCAATACCAGTTAAATAAATAGTTAATATTTGGCTACAATGTGTTAATGCTCAGACTAATGTTTTTTTTGACTGTTGTATTGTTTTCCATTACCTGTTTTTTATTAAAACCCTCAAGAGGGTCCTGCAATATTTATATACTCCCTATACTTAAAAGTCAAACAAGTTGCTGAATTGTTGCTTATGGCTTTCTTTTGGGAGTGAAGCTGGTTTTGATACCTTTTTTTTTTTCTTTTGGTCTGCTGTGGGGGTATGTCTTGATAACCTTCTTGCAGATAATCTAGAGGTATAAATTGGACAGCAGTGTAGAATTAGTACATGCTAGTCCTGAACCGACAAACTACTTTACAGTTACAGGGTTCGGGTTTTTACTTCACGATTTCTGAATATATTCTCAATTACTCTTCTAGCATCTTTAGGCAAGTACTGAAGTCAGCTTCATTTTTATGACTTTATTTCTGAATCCCCAGTATTAATTATGACTCTTTAAAATTTAGAGACCAGAACAAATACAAAGATGCAGCAAATCTCCTGAATGATGCCTTGGCTATCCGTGAAAAGACTTTGGGCAAAGATCATCCAGCGGTTTGTATACGTGCACTATCATATTCTTAGTTGTGGTTTTCATTGAATTTTTTTCAACTCATTCTAATATTAAACTCAACAGGAAAGTCTTTAAGACCTGGCTTATCTCTAAACAGTACAGGTAGGAGGCCACAATGTAACATTCTTGTTTTCTTCTAAATATTTTAACATACCTTTTAAGCATTATATTCAGTACTGTTTCACCACAAATGACTCTCCTGTACTTGATTTTGGATTGCATGGATTTTCTATGGGAAGTTAATTTGGGAAGAAGATTTTAATGTACTTAAATCACTTTGTTAAACTTGGATTGAAGGTGTACTTCTGATTTGGTTTACTGCTGCTTTTAAATGAAACATAAATCAAGCTTTTGTACTTAATGTTTAAAATTAATGTGATATCTCACTTCGTGTAGCCTGTGTGAAGCAGGGTAGCTCTGACTATAACTGGGAGAGGTAACTTTGTAAGGGAAGAACATGTGAAGGAAATGTATGCACTAAAGGACATTTCCACAAATGAAGCAAAAGTATTTCATGATTTCATGTTTTTTCCTTTCCTCAGTTGTGTATGTATGCATTCAATAATAATAATAATGTCTTCATTTGTATATTTCAAGAGGTCTACCCTGTGCATGGAAAATTTGAAAACATCAATGCATTGCAGATGTGTTCATTCGTCAGATATTTGTATCAGCAGATTCCAGTGTAATTAATATTTCTCTACTGTTGACAGGTGGCAGCAACTCTAAACAATCTTGCAGTACTTTATGGTAAGCGGGGAAAGTACAAAGAAGCTGAGCCATTGTGTAAGCGAGCTCTGGAAATCAGAGAAAAGGTATGAGTAAAAGAATACAGCACCTTTGACTGGATTTTTTTAAGGCAGGGAGCAAAGTTAAGCACTTTTACTATTTTTATGTTTCAGTTGGGTAGATCTGGCAGATAAGCCACAAATTTAGCAGTGTCTGAAATTCAAAACAGTAGTAAATTCCAGTAGTCCTACAGAGCTGTTGGAGCATGCTGGGTATATTCTAAATCCTGTATTTTATAATTAATCTCCTTTGCCTTTTTCTTTCCCCTTTGATAGTTAAGTAATCTTTGATTTGACAAGAGCACTGGAATTAAAAATTAAACATCACTAAAATTTTTAAGTTGATTATTCTATGACTATGTGGGTATTTATTCTAGTCTGTGAGACTGAATACCTGCATCCTCAGGCCTCATTGTTTAATACGCTGCTTATAATGTTATTATACTACTTACATTATTCCTCTTCTGAATTATTCTGCAACTTTCTCAGTTTGTAATATAATTAAGTAACCTTCATATCTTTCTAATGTAAATCTTGCTTTTGTCATCCTCGTGTTGAATTGATGAGGAATAAAAACTAATGTGGTATTTCTAAATGATGCATTTCTGAGCCCTGAGAGGATGATTGGAGAATGTTTTAACACAAGGTATTTCATTTTCAGGTTCTGGGGAAAGATCACCCTGATGTTGCCAAACAATTAAATAACTTGGCTTTACTATGCCAGAACCAGGGTAAATATGAGGAGGTTGAATACTACTATCAGAGGGCACTGGAGATTTACCAAACTAAGCTGGGACCAGATGATCCAAATGTTGCAAAAACAAAGAATAACCTGGTAAGCCTTTTATAAAGTAAATCTAAGAAAAAGTAAAATTTTCTGATGAATTAAAATGCACCTTTATTCAGCATATATTGTATTTATTATTTACCAAGCTAAATAAAACAGTGTGCTGATATATCTTTTGGGGGGTATTTTGCTTTCAGGCATCCTGCTATCTAAAACAGGGCAAATTTAAGCAAGCGGAAACTTTATATAAAGAGATTCTTACTCGTGCTCACGAACGGGAATTTGGCTCTGTAGATGGTAAGAAACTTAGTCCCTAGATTTGAATGTGTGTTTCATTTTTGTAGTTATGAAATAAAATCTGCAGGAAATTAATTGTATCCTGATTAAAATTGTTGTCTGTTTGAGGTAGACTTAAAAAGTGAGATTATAGATGCACTGATGTACTTTCATCATAAAAAAGCATTTAGATACAGCAGACTTGATTCAAAAGGAGAGTTTTTCTTGCATAAGGTAGACTTGGTAGGTTTATGTTTTATGGATCATGTTTCTGGTGTGATTTATGTTATGCCCAACCAAAACCAACTTCGGTATTTTCATAGAGGCAGAAAAACGTATGTCACTTTCCAGTCGCAGAAAAAAGTCTATGCGGATTTTTAATGATATAATAAATACATTGTTAATGTAAGTCCTCCATTAATACATTTAAAAAATGGGGAAAATACCTGTAAATTGTGAATTACACTGTACGTTGAAGTCAAATGGATTTTATCAGCTATAAATCACAGTGAAGAATTTTCATGGTGTTCCGTGACAGTAGCATATGCACCACTTGGTAGATGTCAAAGTGGTTGTTATGATGAAAGAAATAAACGCGTGTTTTCTAGCACAGAACTAGGCACATGACAAATCAGTGGCAGCATATACTGACTTCAAAGCTTCTCAGAAGTACCTGTTTCTAAGTTCAGATAAGAAAAGAAGACAGAATTGTAAAACTGTAAAAAAGGTGCGTGTTTTATTTTTCTGCTGCTTGGAGTAGGGACAGTAAGGAGTTTTTTGTTCTGATAATAGTATAATTCTGTGGTTCACAACTTCATTTCAGAAGAGTGAAAATCAAACAATGAATGCTTTGTAGTTTTGTACTTCCATAATATGTTTTCTTCTGTTTCATCAGATGAAAATAAGCCTATTTGGATGCATGCAGAAGAGAGGGAAGAGTGCAAAGTAAGGCTGTTGTCAAGCTTTTTGGGAGCTTTTACTATTTAAGTTACAAATCAGTTATTTTTCTCCAATGTTACTTTTGTTTTAGGGAAAGCAAAAAGATGGCACATCTTTTGGAGAATATGGCGGCTGGTACAAAGCTTGCAAAGTTGATAGGTGGGTAATTTCTTTACAGGACAAACAACATGGCAGTACCACGTATCCAGAAATGTCAGATTAAAGCATGTTTAAAAAATGACATCAAACCAGCTGCTTGCTTAGGACTACAAAAACTACAGTATTAAAAATTCAGGCTCCAAGTCTGGGTTTCAGGAACACAGTAGCACTTTTAAGTCCCAGGGCTGCTTTTACTCTAAGCTGGTTAGATCTAGTAAGTGACATAAAGATTCACCACTTGTGTTCTTGGCAGTCCTTCACATGGAAGCATAGATCACCTTTCTTTCTTTTTATACTGCTGGTTGGCATACGTGCTCTCCCAGTCCTAGCAAGGCCTCTGGAGAGGGCCAGAAGCAGTAAGGAGACTCTGCAAATAACTGAGCCTTGAGTGTTCTAGCTGGCACAAGAGACAAAGTTAAACTGCCACAATTCGGCATTATTGCGTTTCTAGAGCCTGAAGAATATAGTTTTGTGTGAATGAAAACGTGTACCTTAAAATGGAAGAAGAGAAACAAGGACTTCAGCTTGGATTATATTTGGTGAAATATTTTTTGTTTGCTTTAATTTTGTTCCTTAACTGCCTTTTTTTTTTTTTTTTTTAACATGCAGGTGGTACAATGTAAGAAAAAACCTGCACCTAGTACTGATAATGTTCAGCAAGGGTTTTTTATTTCTTCAGTGTTTGAATTCTTGTATTTAACAAGCAGCAGAACCTTTGTACTGCAGAAATCTGACCTTTTTTCTTCATCCTGAACACTGGGTGCAATACAGTTTGTTGGTTTGTGTTTCATGTACTAGTTCATTCTAATGCATGAGGAAATCTTTTCTCTGTTGCTGGAGCAAAACTTCAAGCAACAATACTGTGACTGAGCTAAATCTCATTGTGTTATTGAAACAAAAATATCTTCTTGGAGTGTGAGACTTGTTAATGGAATGTGCAATATTTTTTTCCCTTTATTGTTCAAGCATAGTTTGAATGCATAGAAGCTGCAAATCGGTACTAAGTAAAAGCTGATGAAAGGAACTGGTAATTTGTTTCGTGACTAACACATGCTACAGTAATGGTCACTGTATGCATGAGTAGGCATATTTTCTGGAAGCTTCACAGTTATTTGGTTGGACACACTCAGACTAAGCTAAATTTTCACCTCGATGTATCTGAGAAACACAAGGATATAGCACTCCAGTTTTCTCTTGAGTAGGTCTAGAGGCTAGTTATTAAATTACAGTTTCAGGGCTGCTGACTAATCAGCGTGAGCCATTAATGTACGTTGAAAGGGGTTAACAGGTTTTTCCATGTACATGAAGTACAGTATAGTATATTTCAAGAGAGACTTAATAAATAATTATGAAAAATATAAGTACTATATTAACTCCAGTTTTTATTAGTTTGTGAATTGAGAAGAGTTTAGTGTGTGTGTATATACACTTTTTTTTCTTTAAATAGTCCAACAGTAACAACTACCTTAAAGAACCTTGGGGCGCTTTACAGACGACAGGGCAAATTTGAAGCTGCTGAAACATTAGAAGAGGCAGCAATGAGATCTCGTAAACAGGCAAGTATGAAAATTTTCCTGAACAATATTTCTGCGTTGTGGTCATGCAGATTTTCAACTTCAGTATCAGAATGTAGAAACTTTTGGCTATCTAGTGTATGGTGCTTGGTGTTGCCCTCTAATTGCAGTCTGAACTGGTGACAAACTGATACTATCTTAACACTTGTAAGCTGGTTAATTGCTAGGGTAGCAGCACCATGTACCAGGGGCATGGTTCGAATTTGGAGTGAAATTATGTGGAAAATGGAAGAGCAGAAGACACTGTGTGGACTAGCAGTCTTCAAATGGCTACATGTCCTGGGAGAGAGACCGTAGCTAGGGGAAAATGGAGAGTTTCTGTTGATAATCTCCTTTGCCAGTAATGCTGTTCTACTTTTAATAAGGAACTGTCAAGATTACAAATGTTCTGTTTCTGCATATGACTGACTGCAACTGGTGCAGACCTTCAGAAGACCATTATAAAATGTATCAGTTGCTGTTTTGGTTACTTTTGCAAACCAATGGCACGGTTATTACAGTTTAAGGGAGGACTATTATTCTTCTAATGTGGAGAAGTTCTGTGCTTTCAAATCTGCTGTTCAAGTAACCCTTTCTCACAGTCTTAGAAAGTGGGAGAGAGTTTGGTTTGGGGATTTTAATGGCTTTTTGTTTTTCCTTTCCCTTTTGGATGATTTGATACAGTGCTTTTTATAGAAATGCCTAAGACTGCACAAGCAAACATGGCTTGTCAGTCAGTGTTAAATGGAAAGCAAAATAAGAAAATGTAAGTGAATAGAAAAAAAACCTTGGAAAGTTAACTTTAAATTTGGTTTTGTGCAATAGTAAGTAAGATTTGTATTTTTTTCAGAAGTAGTTTGTTTTGTTGTTTGGTTTTTTTTTTTTGTCTGATATGTCCTTGTAAAATTCTAAACTCAAATTCTAAATTGAAGTAAACTGACTTAGGTGATGGATCATATCTTTATGGATTTGAAGTTGAAATTTAAAGAATGGTACTACAGTATTTGATATATATAGAAACAGATTCCTGGAAAAGGGGGAGAGCAAAAAAAGTCCTAGCAAACCTCATGCTCTTCTAGTGAATTCAGCAACAGTTTGCTTTGACATAAGGTGGCATAAGTTCTTTCTTCCACAAAAAATGATGGAAAACTTGCAAGTGTTTGCCAAATAAATGGAATGAAACTGGTAAGACGAAAGTATGAATCTGGGAGAAAAGTTCTTCAGCAATGAAAATTCAAGGGTGAGGGTGGGAAATAGCTGACACAGATACTTTCTTTTACTGATGATGATTTTCACGTACTTTCACTGAAGATTCATTTTTGTTGTGTCTCTCATTCAGATGTGATTTGAAGATAAGAAATGAATGTGCACTGCATCTTAACATACTTGCGTTGGTTCTTAGTTTTACTGCTGCCATTACATGTGGTAATATTTTAGTGTGAACAGATACAATCAGGACAAATTGGCATAATATAATAGTAATAAGAGAACTCAAAGAAAACTTCAGCTTGTAGTTACATGTTTTTCCTTTTTTTTTTATATTAAAAAAAAAAAACAAAACAGAACACCAACGTTTCAAGTTCAAATTTTTACTGTGAAGCCTCAAATTGATTATTTTGGAATTAAGGATGGGAGGATCTTGCTATTGGAGAAGTCTCTTCTAGAGTCCCTGTTTAATTGCCCCACTTCTGGCTTGCCAGTACCACTGGAAAAACTGTTCCTTGTCTTTGTTTTCCATAGAGCCTGCTGGAGGCTTGCTGCTGCTACTTTATTTTTATTAAACATGCTTCAGATTTTCATTGGTGCATCTTATGCCACCTATACCATTATGCCATAATATATCGCATTACACACAGCACTAAATTTGGATGTGTAGGAAGCAATGCTGTCTTACTAGCAGTGTTTAACACTAGCTTTCTATTTTAGGTCATTGAAGTAAAGGAGGACAGGCAGGGTTAATGCGTGTCTCCTTTTGAGCTAAAAGCAAAGAGGTACTTTTGTTCCCAGGTGTGGAAAAGCATCAGTCCTGTGCACCTCTGTTCTCCTTCATGCATTTTTTGTTTGCTTTAGCTGCTGGGATGTGTATGCTAGATTTTTGAAGACCAGTGAAGTTCTTTGTCCTTCATCTTTCATGATAGAACCAAGCAAACTGGGAAAGTGCAGGTCCCTGTCCCTTCTTTTTTTTTTTTTTTTTTTTTTTTTTTTTTTTTTTAACGTGTGAGGTAAATGAGAGACGGTAGCTTTGGAACAGAGCATAGAGGTTATTTGTATGATACGTCACCTCCTCAGTGGTGAATGTAGATCATTTTAAGCTTTCCATTTTCTGTCCTGCTAAAGGGTTTGGTGCAAAAAGCTGTTTTGAGCCTATGTTTCTCTACTCGGTGAGAGCTGTAGCCACTTTTCTGCACCATACAGCAATGTGGAAGTAGAAATATATGATTGTTATGAATTGGTTTCAAGCTTCCTTGTGTGTACAATTCCATTAGGGAGGGCTGTTCTGCTCTTCAGTTAGTGGAAAGCAGCTATATGGGAACCAAGATTCTGATTTCTCCATGCCAATAAAACAACTTTCATTCTTATTCATGCACTTTAATTTTAAGTAGAATTTTGGCATGATTTTCACTTTCTGCATTGTGGTAGACTTTACGTATTTGTTGCACAGATCCCCTGCTGCATTTGCTGCTTGCACAGTGAAAGATGCATAATATTTTCTTACGTGTAAGGCATTCATGTGGGATCTCTTCCTGTCAGCAAATACTGTTTATGATGTGGAGTAGGCTTATTATAAAGAAAACAGAACTGAAAATAAGTATGATTTGAGCTTTATTACTTTCTAATTTCTGCGTTAAAGATTTTGCCTTTGTTTTAGTGCAGAGTTTTCATATAATGTACTTTAGCACTTTTAAGATATTTAAAGGATTATTTAGTAATTGAAGGGCATTCTTTAACACAAAGTAAACATTTTATTGACACATATCTGGTCTGTTCTATTATAAGCTTATTTCCTATTCAATTTCTTTCCAAAAGATAAATTATACTACTGTGCCAACTGTTATATGTCAGTATTTTTAAATAACACAAGCTGTGTCTTAGGTATTTGATATTCAGACACCTGCAATGTTCTTTCCAAAGGTGGGTAAATACAGCACCGTTTTATAGGTGGAAAACTGAGAATTGCATTGACTGTTCGTGATCTGTAAATTGCTTAGATATTAAGCTGGTGGGCAAATGGCTTCAGGTGAGTGACACAAACACCATAAGGCAAGTGATAGGGAAGGAGGAAAAGAATCACTGAATTCTCAAACTACCAAACTGTCTGTCCAGTTCATGCTGTGTTGATTCCTGCAGTGTATAAAGGGCAACTTGTCTTGACTGCGCTTTGAAAGCAGAATCAGGGTAATGGAGTTGTGAATTGGTTTGACTTCTTTCTTGATACGGTCGTTGCGTGTAAGTTGTAGGTTAATATGGCTTGTAATAAAATAAAACCTTTTCCTATTTTACCTAAATCTCAGGGTCTTGACAATGTTCATAAACAGAGAGTTGCTGAAGTGCTGAATGACCCTGAGAGCATAGAAAAAAGGCGAAGCCGAGAAAGCCTCAATGTTGATGTGGTAAAATACGAGAGTGGTCCTGATGGAGGCGAGGAAGTGAGTATGAGCGTAGAATGGAATGGGGTAAGTACAGTACACAGTTTAAGAAAATAGCCTAGATAAATTATCACCATAACAAATACGGTTGTCCATTCACCAGCCTATCGTGTTTTCAGTAGTTTCTTGGTTGATCTACTTTGTATTTTGTAATTTTGCAGAATCAATTAAGAAATGAAGAGTAACATTTTGTTTTTCATAACATCATGTTAAAAAATGTAATATCTTAAAATTTTAAAACATCCTTTTATGTTGTTGTCTTGAATGGTGAAGTTTCTTCAAGAATCCCAAGCAGTTGTATTTAAGTTGTTTAATGCTGATTGAGTGTCCTGGTTTACGGTCTGGTGTACAATTGCTTGTCAGTGTTTTCTTTTTATTGGTAGAAATATTTTGGCAATTAACTTACTTTTGCTTTTGTCCTTTTGATGCCATATTTACCTGTATTTTAAATGTTTCTTTAAAAATACTGCATCTGTTGGAATCACAAAGAACATTTGCTATGGAGATGTATTAAGTGTTAGCAGTTTTAGAGTAAATTGATCAGTCTAACACTAAAATAATTCCAATCTCCTCCTTACCCAACTTCTTAGAGAAAAGAACATAAATTTTCAAGCTGTGATACTGTCTATTTTAAGAGGCAGTGCCATCACATAACAATGTGATATAATTTCACATTTCTTAAGTGAAATACTAATATCACTTTCCCATATTAGAATTTGACTGGAGTCAAGGCTTGTTCCTGTTTGTTTCCCATATATTTGCTTCACTGTGTAACGCAGATTGTCATAAAGTAAAAACACATACAATGTGATTACATATGCATTTTTCTAACCATTGTTTTTCTTTATTTGAAAGACAGTGCAAGCTTTCAGTTATTGATCTGGCTTATGTAGTTGTTTGCTTCAGTCACCAGCTTTCCCATGCTTTATCCCATTGCTGCCAATGGGATATATATTGCAGTGTTAACTAACTCCGAGCTGCAGTTCTGCTGAAAATACTCTGTTAGATTATAAAAGTGCTGTTGCCTGCTTTTGCTGTATGGGAGGGGAAGTAGCCTACTTTGCAATATTGAGTGTTCTGAAGTTTCATTTCTGTCACAATAGCTATCTTCTTTTTTCCTCTTCTTTTTTTTTAGCCTTTTTTTTTTTATTAGTGAGACAAAGTATAGCATTCCAAAGAAATGTTGATAGAACACATACTGCTTTAGTCTTAAAGGAGCATGTTCTTTCCGTCTTTGCTTTTGTCCTTTTATTATTGTTTTCTTGGCATTGGTGTTCTCAGTGCCAAGACAGTCAATCAGCATCTAATGTGAATAATACTGCATCATTAATAAAGCCAAAGTAAGGTTGGATAACTCTTTTTTAATTCTCATTTTGCCCATTCAGCGTTAGAACTGTGTACTGTACTCCTCCCTTAATTTTCGCTGTACTTTGCATGACTATATGTTCTAAATGGATTAAACTTTTTTCTGTTATTGACATTAATTAAACAAGCATGCAGGTTTTGGATTGAAAAGGCCTTCTGGAAAAGCAATAGACAGTATTTCTAGGTCAATATTTTAATCAAACTCAGTGATAAAATTTGTTGATCTGAAAAATTAAATTTTGACCAGTCAAGGCAAACAAACTTTTCATTTTTAATGTGCTGAAGTGGCATTGCTTTATTCTTATCTTTGTTTTTTCTTGGTTTTCCCCCTCTTAAGCAACGGTATTTTGTATTACATCTTTTACATGAAGTGGGCAACTATCTCTCCCTCTACCCTGCTAGTGTTTCTATCATAGTGCTGGTTTTCCCTCTACTTGATATCGTGTATCATGTGTTCCCTCCAGACAAAATATTCTGATTCATAAAATATAGTAGAATTTTTTTTTTGTCAGGCAGATACTCCTGCATGCCAGAGCCTGAAGAGAGGCCTGCCTTTTCCCTTTAAATTCATCTGAAGTGGTCAAGCTGACTCATGTTCTTGGCTGTCAGAGAATAAGTGGTGTGTGTAACAAACTTCAATAAAAAATTATGTTGGAAGATTTATTGTAATTAAGTGACTTCCATATGGAATGTAATTGCTATTAAGCATTGTATGCTTTGATGTAATGTTTTACATTCTTACAAAAAGTACTGAAATGTCTATTGGAAGTAAATCTGTCATTAACTATTAAAATCAACATGCTAAGTGAGGTTGTATACTGCGCATTTACATATTTCATCTAAAGTTTATCCCTTAAATTTAACCAAAGATACTGGAAAATGCAAAGGAATCCTTTGTCTTAAAAATTCAAGGTAGAAATCCCAAGATTTTTATCCCTTACAATGTTTGTATACTAAAAATGACAGTGGGTATCTGTAATTGGCATTTTTATAAATTGATTTTGCAGTCAGTTGGAGGACAAATACGAATCTTTGTAGTATGATAGTGCTTAATTTAAGATCATGTTTTTGGTGTTAGAAAGTATCTTTTATTATTCTAAACCACATGCTTCAAAAAGACAGGCTTTTGGGCACATCAGTCCACTTTCAGGTGTGAAACGAAAGCAATAAAGTTCACACCATAGAGTGGCTAGTAAGAGTTGCTCTTGTTTAATGAGAAGTGTCAGACAGAGCAGTGTTGTAGCAGACAACTACAAAGTACAGGAGATGATGATGCTCAGGAGGCGTAAGCAAAAGTAATAAGGTGATTCTCATTCTTAGTGACGTAAAAATTGGCAATTAATCTCTGCCATAGAAATTTATTATCTCTGTGATATTTTTGTTTGTTTACACTGGGTTTAGGATTTTTTTTTATCCTAAGCTCATGTTTTAAAGGTGTTTTGTTAATCATGCAGTCAGCGTTTAACTTTGAAGTTCAATATTTTTATTTCAGATTTTAAGTACCCAAAAGCTTGTCTGCTTACTCCTAATGTGCTGGTTAGCATAATAAAAGTTATATTCCATATCTACCAAATTTGTCTTGCCTTTGTTCATTGGATCATTATCACTCCTATAACATCACTGGTTTAAGACCATAGGAATAATTAGTCTTTTTACTGATCTAATACTTCTAGTTAGAATTTAGACTTCAGTTTATTCAATCCTGCAAAGCTGAAGTTCACTTCACTTTTAGAAATGTAAAAATATATGCAATTTAGTTTGAAACATAAATACAAGGTTAGATTTTGATCTTCTAATCACTTGGTAGCAAGGCATTTTGCTATTTGCAAGAATAACTTTAGTTACTGTTCATTTCAGTTGCTAGAGGTAAAGGCTCTCAGAACAGTTATCTTAATACTATCGGTAATGGTTTCTGTACTTCACACTGAGAATGGAAAGCATGTAAATTGAACCACAGCTTATATTTAAAGGTGGATTCTTTCAGCTGCCTTGCTGTATTTGGGAAAGTACAGAAACTTCCACTTGGATAATACGTAAACACACAGATACGTTCTAAAAAATACTCGTGAGGTCAGTTGGATTCTAATTCCTTGAAGGAAGGCACAGAATTTTGTCTGGAGGTTTAGGGGAAGACCTCTTTCTTGCAGTTTTGTTTCAAGGAAAATTCCTGACAGAAGTTAAAGCTGAAATGAATGCACCTTGCTCTGTTCCTTTCTTCTGTGTTTCTTTTTCTTTATTTTATTTTTGTGTTAATGTCAGCTGAAAAAAAATCTTTCTTTGTTTACAAAATGTAATCCTAAAGCTATCCCTTCTTAAAGGTGTTTTGTATTTTATACAGATGCACAGCATCATTCATGCTCGTTTGTAAGTTGCTTATTAGTGATACAGGAGAAACTGTATAAAGTAGTATGTTGTGGTAATTGCAAGGGCCTGCACTTTGTACTTAAGGGCAGTCCAAATACTCTGGAAAAAAATGTTTTGAATGTGACCTAGAAATACTGTAAACATAACTGTTCAAAATTGAAAACTGTTGAATTTTTCCCAACAGTTTCATTCAGTTTTTCTCTCTCCATTTCTGACAGGCCTAGATGCCTTTTGTGATTCTTATACTGTCTCCTGCATGACGGGCGTGCACCATCTTCAAGCTTTAACTTCTCTCTTCAGTACTGACTGCTGTGTTTTAGCAAACCCCTTAAGATTCTTGTCAGAGCTACACTTCCCTGTAAACTGGCCATTCCTTCAGTGCTGGTGTCCTTTTTTGGTTTTTCTATTTCTGTACATCTGTAGCTTTGCCAGATATGTATCTAGTCATACAAAATGTTATTACAACCATTTGCTGTGTAATACATTAGTAAAAAAAAAAAAAAAACAACCAAGTAACAATGAACTTTATAAGTAGCTGTTCACTATGGAAAAAAGGTAGTTAAAAGTATCACTCAAGGTATTATTGAAATGGCATGATGGTGATCTTTACAGGAGAAAACCAGAACAAACCCCCTAACAGTAAGGCATGTTCTCCAAGTGCTTTAAAATGTATTTAGAGACCTATTACATGGTTAACATCAATATGGAACTCTGGATGTCTTCACTTATGATTATTCTAAAGTAGCATTGCTGTTTAGTCTTTGTGTGACATTTTAGCAGTTATGCTTTTCTCTACTAATCTTGGTGTTCAGTGATTTGTGTATTTGTCTTTCTAACTTCTAATAAACTCACTCCAACTCAGGTGTCTGTCTTTGTCTGCTTAGTAGAACTTTACTTTCTTCTCTCACAATTCTTCTTACGTAGGATTTCTATGATGTAGGAAGTGGTCACTTCTAATCTTACTAAACTGTTGGGTTTGGGTTTTTTTGTTGGTTTGTGTTTTTGTTAAAACGTTTAAAATAGAATTGTGGTCAGTTGGAAGTTTCTCTTGATCAGCATAGCAGCGTAAAACATGAATGCAATGTACGAAAAATTCATTTCATCATGTTTTGCTTTTTCTTTGATGAGAGTTAAAATGAAGCATAGGAATTTAACCATACACGTTTCTGATCAGAAACATTTTCATTTAAGGATTTTAGGATTAAACAAACATGCTAGCAAGTAATGTAGGTGTTTAGAAAAAATAAACCAGTTTTTTTTCTTAGGCTGATGGAATGCTTTTGCTTGGGGCTTGTTCTCTGTTAACCACAGGGCTCTCCTATGAAATGATAACATGGTGATGGTGAATCATTTGACTACTGTGGTGGGATTTTATTAATTATTGTGAATTAATTATTAATTATTAACCATGCTCAAGCCATGGTTAATATTTTAGAAATTTTTGTTACAGTTTGGAAGGAATGCTCTTGTTCTGGTAAAGTTGTAGCTATATGATATTCTGTGTTTAGATAATTGTATCAAGTATATAATAATAGCAATTTAAAATAATTTATTCATCAATTAAATGTTTTTGAGCCAGGTTTGGGGGAGGGCAACAAACTTTTGCACTTTCACATTTGTTTAATTTTTTTCAGGATGGCACTGGATCTTTAAAACGCAGTGGTTCCTTTAGCAAACTTCGTGCTTCCATTAGACGCAGCAGTGAGAAGCTGGTTAGAAAGCTGAAGGGAGGAAGTTCACGAGACAGTGAACCAAAGAATCCAGGGTAATTATCTATTCTTAGCTGTACTGGTGTGCCCTCGTTCTATGCCCTCACTGTAGCCTAGCGCAGTACCTAGGGCAGTGTTTTCTCCCTTTTTACTGCTTTAGCCACTTGAAGAATAGAAAAGCCTCATAGAATTATTGATAAATGTTAGTTACCTGCAAAATTCTTCTCCTTTTCACACAGCAGTGAAGAATAATACATGTTACTAATTTTTACAATAAAAGTTTAAATACAGTAAACCCACAACTAACATTCTTGATATAGCTTAATATTCTTGATACAGCTTTATATATTGCTGTGGGTATAAAGAGAATTACCAGCTTGAGCCCTTCTTAGTTTCTGTTTTTGGAAAACCCAGATTTCGGAGAGCAGAGGAGAACGTTGAAAAACTTGAACCTAGTTGTGCATCTCATTAACATTTCAGCCTCAGTGAAGTCAGTGGTAAAAATTCAAATTTTAATAAATTTGGCTTCTCACTCTTTCCTGTTTACCATATGCTTATGGATTTGGATGTATGTAATATTTCTAATAAATGCATAAAAACATTTCATCATTTACTGGCTGCTGCAGAGAAGTTGAAATGTTAAAATGTACTACTTTTTTTCATAACAGCACTCATAGGTGTTCCCCCTCACCCCCAACAGAATTGCTGTCAGTTTTGCAGGGTTTTTTCCCATTGCTGTGGAAAACCGGAACTCATTTAGTTCACAGGAAACTGTATGACAATGTGAATTTGATCTTATGCTTTAAAACATAAGTTAAATTGGAGAAATTGGAGTAACTTCTGATGGAGCAACTGGATCTGAGTAATACAGTAGATGATGGTGATGATGGTAGTACTCGAGACAGTGATCTGGAGGCAAGGTTTCAATGTGCTCTTTAAATGCTCCAATGAAGTTTTGCCTTATTGTTTTTATGCGACTATGAGAAATTGTGTATAGCTGCAATACACATGGAATTCTCTTCCTTGCACATCTGTTTCAAATTCAGCCTGACCTGATTTTTAAAATTGTTAATTAAAATTTCACTCTCAGCTGCCAGAGACTTGATGTTGAAGGCACTGAATCAAATTCAAGGTGAGAAGTCCCCCTGCGTTTATTGATACATCATTAAGAACTGCCTCTGAGATGATAGATTGGGAATAAACTGTGAAAAACATGTAATTAGAAGACAGAAATACGTAAATATAAAGTGCTATAGGGAAAACAAGCAAACGCAAGCCAAAATAGAATAAAAGGGATTTCCTTCTTTGTCTTCAGGATTAGCATTTTTATACATTGGTTTTCTGTTTCTATTCAGCTCTGTCTAGAGTTCATACATCATAGTTCAGGTATATTCTTGTATGAATAGATGTGTATATTCATAGCTAATTTTGCATTTTCTCCTCATTTTTGTGAGACATTGAAAGGTTTTCAGTTTCTTAAGAGCCAAGAGTTTTATTCCTTCTTCTCTATAGTAAATAGAGCTATTTTTTTCTGCAGGTAAAGTAAGTCCGTGATTATAGGTATAGAAAATTATGTTTATGTATAGTTGAAGACATTTGGTTTTGCAGTGTGATATAAGAACTCCTCTGCCTTTTTATTGTCTGCACTTGGTAGTGTTAACTGACTAAGGTAGAAGTAATGTATTGACATTAAGGTTAATTATATTGTGGGGATCTGTATCATGAGATAGGATTTCCTCAAATGAAGACAAATGTGAAACAAATTTGAAAAGAAAGCAGTATCTTGCTTTCCCTTTTTGACAAAATATTCTTGGTCTTTAGATGTCACTGTAGTTCTCAAAGAATAATTTATTCTTAAAACTTGCAATAAGTGTATTGCATTGACAGGCTTTCCATGTAGATAGGCACATTGGTGTATAAAATAATAACTATTACAATTTCTGTTCTTGTAAGATACAGACATTTTTTAATCCTAATTTAGATTTGCATTTGTTGTTAAAAACAGCTAAGATTCCTGATATTAAACACCAGCTTTGTAGATCATGAAGCATAGCTGTACGTAGTGGTATTCCAAGTGATTTCATTTTCTGAAGAAACTTTAGTGAATAGAGTTAATTTTTTTTCCTGCTTCTGAATTTAATAAAAGGGATACTCAGTTTTTATTATGCAAACCTTTGGGGTTTAGTGTGTTTGGTAGCTCAGCGTTACAGTACTGACATAGCATATATATATAAATCACTTTTGCTATGAAGTAGGCCGCTCTAGGTAAAGACTTTTGTGCTTCCCTCCTTACCAGTACACCTCTGCATTCCCTACCTACGTCTCTATGCAGGCTTTCTTTTGAACTTGATTTACACCTGTTGCTTATACTGTGCTTCTGTAAAAAGCAATTGACAGTGCTGGTATGATTCTGAATGAGAAATACTCATACAGAAATGCATTAACATCACAGCATGAAAGAAAGACTTAGTTTTCATGTTGTTGCTTGACATAGAAGGTTGAGGAGAATAAAGTGGAAAACTCATCAGGGAAATTGTTTCTTTAAAATAACGCAAAAGCCTTTTTGACAAAGAACTAATCTCTTAAGAACTGTTCTTTGAAACATACAACATACCTGAAGCATGGTATCAGTTTCTTTATCATGTTTTAGAAATCAGTTCTGTAATAATTTAACTTTGCTTAGTTAGTGTTAGGTTTGATTTTTTTTTTTTTCACTTTTAAAATTTTGATCATAGAGCAGAACAGTTAAGATTTGTAATTTTAAAGGGGGGGGGAAGCTTTCATTATTGCTATTACTTATGCACCAGAAAAACAACTGCATGCTATTTGTGCAGTTGTGTTTCTAACATGGAGGAAATGAAAACTTCATTTGCCAGAATAAAGTTCTTAAGTATGTTATGATTTAAAACAGGCAAAAAAACAACCCGCATACAAACTAGTATCTCATGTGTGATTAAAAAAATTTCTTTTTTAAATTGGCACTTCGGCAAGAACCTAAAAATACATGTGTAAATTTTTACTGGTGGATGTTCTGTTTCCCTGGACTGTTTTCCATAAGCCTTTATGCTCTTTCAGAGAGTTTTATGTAATGTTTTGTTTGTGTTTTACAGATTAACTTACTTTGACTTCCATATATAACCTCTGTTGTACATGTTTCCTTGAATAAATGAGAGGTGTATACCATGCATGAGTCCTTGCTTTGTTGTTGCTAACACTCATGTCAAATATTTTAAATTGTGTGCATTCTAGCTTTTCAAAGGTTCAGATTTAATGCTAGGAAAAAACAGTAAGCCTATGTTAATGTGGCAGCTGTTGCCTGTGTTTGTGAGTGTTTTGGTTCATTATTCTGCTAAGCCTTTGCTTTATGAAAGCATTTAAAACTCGTGCTTGACTTTGACTGTTAGTAGTCTTGCTTCAGTAGAAAGAAAAACTGGTTAATATCTAATGTGATCTGTATGGATAAACCTTTCCATGTTACTGGAAGGCATTGGAAACTTTGCATCGGCCAGCTGTCTCTAAAGCTGCAGGTAGCACTGCAGGATTAGGGCCTGTTAGTGAATAGTACATCAAATGTGTATTCAAAGCCCGCATTTAGGGGGTCTGAAATAGCTGAGGTAGGGAAAAATCAAAGCAAACATAGCACTTTCTGAGTAACGTACAGACACCTTGGGGTAAAGGACATCAGACGTTCCTGTTGCAGTCAACATGATGACAGAAATCTTGAGGCTAATCAAGGGTAATCTTGAGTTTCATTACACACACTTTAAAATATTTTTGTTAAATTTGTATATGTTTGAGAAGTGTAGGTGAATTATTAATCCTCATCTCAAACCGCAGTAGATATTAGTTAATGCAGTGATATTTTGACTGTCAGTAGCTCCTGTGTAGGTGATTAACTATTTTTTTTTTTCCTCATTTGTTGCTTTCAATACAGTATTCTAGGGTTGCTGTTACCAGTGCTCAGAGCATTGTGACGCCAAAAGCATAACCAAAGTTAATAGCAGCAACCATCTTGGTTTCCCTTCGCTTTGAAATGTTTAAAATAAAAGATTTCAAAATGTTTTTTGAAACTGATTCTGAGTACTTACCTTACTTAGGCAGAAAGTACTAAACTAATGTTTGTTGTAGCTTTTCCAAGTTAAATGCTGCCTATGTGACACTTACTTATATTTCACATTTTTTTCCTAAACTGTATGAATGTTTTGATGCTTTTGTAAGAAGCTGCATAAAATTGAAACTGAGAACTAGTTAGCTAAAAATCAATGCTAAGTCAGTGTGTTAATTTGATATGCTTTAAAAATTGAGATTTTATTTTGAGTTGAAATTAAATCAATTGCCTGAAATGTTTAAGCTCTGAGGAGCTTGTAATTTTTTTGGTTTTATTTGTAATTTAGAACCGAATATGAACATATTCTAAGTTATGTAGTTATCTTAAAGGGTATCCCTTAGATCAGTTTTGGGGCATTGTTCAAACTCCCTTAACTGTGCATTGCTCGTTGTTATACTTGTGTGTGTAGAGCTGTTAGTTTTCAGCTATTCTGATTGGTTTATCCTTGCATGTTCACTGTCCTGGTTGCAGCATGAAGCGTGCCAGTTCTCTGAATGTTCTTAACATGGGTGGCAAGGCTACTGAAGATCATTTTCAAGTAAGAAGCCCTACAATACTCTTACAAAAATAGATATCATTAGTAGGGTTTGGGATAAAAAGATATAATAAATAGGTATAATAAATAAATATAATAAATAATAAAACAACAAACTCCTAGTGTTTGGTAAGATCCTACTTCAGTAAGATATTTAAAGCATATGCTTAAGGCATCGTTCCACAATGCTTTTGTGAATTATGCTTAATTTTAAGCAAGTGCTTAAGTCCAACCAGTAAAGAGCATTGGCTTTTATGATATCAAGCAGTCTCTGGCTTTAGACCTTCTAAATATTACAGTGGATATGAAACTTCTGGATTCTTATGTTCTTATAAACACTAATGAAAAACACAAAGAACTTTTAAAGCTTAGTTACTAAGTATTTTTTACTTCAGCTCCTTTATTGCAAAGGGCCCAATCATTTAGTTGCTGTACGTTTTCAAATTCCCTTAAATCTGACTTCAGGTGTTTCTGAGGTTGTAGAGGAGCAGTCTCTAAAAGATTGTCTGATCTATGTTATGCTTCTGCTAATATAAAACCTTATTTTGCTTAACTGTATATGGTGCACCTGATCGCTACTTTCCATTTCCTGTTTTTACCTAATAAGTCACTGTTTCTTATATTGTCCAATAAGCTAGCAACGTTCTGCGTTCTAAACACCGTTGTGCATTTTACTAACACAGTAACTGCAACTAATTTTTGGAAGATAAAATTGCTTCTGTACTAACAAAACTGTACATGAGGATCTTTATCACTATTTGTTCTACCATAGCAAGAAAGCCCGAACTGTATGGCTCTCAGTCTACTATTGAGTGGCATAAAGGTGTCTTAACTGTATTCTCTCTAATGAACATACTGCAGTTTTCTGTGGTGTGAAATGTATGCAGAACTTTGCCTAGGGTGAACTTCAGCCAAAAAAAAAAAAAAATCCAGGGTAAAGTGTAATTCTTTGCAGAACAGCACCAAGGTTTCAAAATGTCATGCCCTAGGTGCCCCTAAACAGGACCCTTAGTATATAATTGATGTGACTTGCAGAAGAGTAATTTATTGTGTGTCCACTGCGATATTAAAATTAGTTCTCGCTTCTTGTGAGCTTTTCTAGTTCGCCCACTGTAGACACTCATGGCAATTCCCATAGATGGGACTTGGGTCAGGATTGTAAAGGGTGTATATACGTATCAGTAGATCTCTTCAGTTTTGCTAGTTGAAAGGTGGGGAAAAAGGTGTTCATTTGAATAGGGAAGAGTGTCCCCCTATCCAACATGAACAAGGCCAGTTCTCCGTAGTTCCTTACGTCTGCTTGTTCCTGTTTGTTAAAACTAGTAATTTTGTTTATTTGCTTGAACTGTCTGGACATCTGCTTAATTTATTTGTTTGTTTGTTTTCCCCTTCACACAGGAACGAAATAATTGTCTGACAGACTCGAGAGCTCTGAGTGTCAGTCATACTGATTTGGCGCATTGAGATTCTTGGACAGAAGCTAGCTAATATTCCTTGGTGAATAAAGAAGCACTGAGACCTTCAAAGCTTTGGTTCCTCGTCATTATGTATAGGAACACCTAGTTAATAGATTTTATTGTTTTGTTTTTTTTTTTTTCCCAATAGACTGCTGTTCTTACTTTTCTAAATAGGAACGATTTTAAACACAGCATTAGTGGGTATTTTCTTCTAAAGGAAAACTATTTAGATATATATTGCTCATTGCACTGCTCCCATTCATGCTACTTACATTCATTTCTTTAGTAGACCTGAATATTACAGCAGCCAAAAAAATGTAAAAATACAAACATATTTAAAGCATACCAAAATGCGAAGATGTTTGAAGATGCAGGCAAAATTAAATGTGTAGCAGTAAATATATACAGTGCCGGAATGAGAAAAGGATAAATTTATGTGCATTACTGTATAAATTCAAATTGAGCATACTGTATTGGTGGGGCTTTCCTTTGCACCACGGAATATTGTAATGTTAGAACCCTTAGCTGGCAAAACAGCACTTGGACACGGCTTACTTAACCACTAGATTGAGCTATTAAATTTTACAGAAGAGATGGTTGGGGTTACATTATGTACAGATAGCAATACCTGTGACCATAACTTTGATACTTGTTGATAGAAGTCTTAGGGCACAATAATCGATGGAGATAGGATGGTTCACGTTGATCAGGAGAAACAGAAAATATTTTGACCTTTACCTTGTATGGTTGACGCAACGCTAAAGTTTTGGACTGCAACTGTCCCGGAGCAGCTGCTGTTGCTCTTAGGGAAACATCGAGCCTCAGGTTGACTTTCTTGCTTGTCCACTGGAGTTCATAATCCCATTTTCTGTTTGCTGAAAGTGCTCCAACATTTCCTTGTGCTGATCCTAAATCCTGCCTTTTCTCCATGATAGCTGAGGACAGCAGGGGCAGGCAGCTGCACGCTAGGCTGGTACACTGTGGAGGAGCTGCTGCGCAAAGGACCACTCCAATCTGAAGGGCCCCAGTGGAAGCACTAAATGGCCATAAGTGGCAAGCAACTTGTTTGACCACACATCCGTGTTAAATCTACTTAGGGTTAATATGTATGCTGTCTATATACAGGACTGCTGCTGGAACTAAGTATGTATGTTTTAAGTATTTTATAGACACTAGTATTTCCTTTTGCTTTTCTGTAAAGCTTGTAATTTTGTTCATCTTTTGTAAAAATCCTTATTCATGTGAAGTTGGATGAGAAAGTAAAAAAAATAACTGGTGTGTGTACAAATGTATTTGTGGTCATAGTTGTGAGCTGGAAAATGCCGAACAAAATTAACTTTGGGAAAAGCTGGAATTTTCATTCAAGGTTAGCACCGACTGAAGGAGGTAAAACATAGGGACATAAGCAAGTTGTAGTATTTGAACAGGCTGTGAAAAGGCATTAGAATTAGTACTTTGTAGAAGTATTTGACTGGCTTTGCATCTGGTTTTAAGTTGTGCTACAATACCTGATGCAACAAGTTTTATGTGTAATGCACTTGACTATGTTTACCAGGAGGTACCTTATTAGCATCTCTTTAAAGAAAGCTGCGTATGGTATACCTGCTATAAGGACAGTTTAGAAACAGTGGGATGTGATGCTGCTAATACGTAGAAGTTTTAGCACAGAGTAGTGCAATTCATTAATGAACTCGAGCAAGAACAAGTTGTTGCTCAGTTATCTTAACAATATATACTCATACAATGTAGACTCATGAGTTTTAATCTTTTTATTAAGAGCTTTTTATATAAAAATATACATAATATATATACTTGTTTTTCCCCCTAAATAAGATGTTATATGCACCCATTGGTGAACGCTGTTCTCTGCACAAAGCCAGACTGCGCTAGCTTTGCATAAAGAACTGTACCTCACGTTGCCGAGCTGGCTGGGTACCGGTCTCTGACCGGCAGGCAGGCCGGGGAGATGGCAGGAGAACCCTGCCGCAGCCGTTGCATCCCTGAACAGCCGGCGATGGTGTCACCCGTCCCGCTGGCAGTGCTCGTGAGAAACTCCCGCTGCAAACACCCCTCGCAGTCAGCCTGTTTCAGCTCAGGACGATGCTACTGCGTAGGAGTGGCTCAACGGGCCTTTAACTCACGGCTCTGCAGGGTTCAGTGTTTCACTCAGAGACTGTTACAGAAGTCTGACTTCCAAAAAAAAAAAACCCCAAAATTATTTAGACACAGAACTGATTTTGGTAATAAGGGATTACTTAAAAGAAATTGAAGAATGTGTTTTCTACATTCATCTTTCAGCTTTGAAGGAAAATTATTTTTGCTGCCTCTCAAAAAAAAAAAACAACCCCGAGCTTGTGTAAATAGCAATAAATATTTAACCATGCCAAATTACAGTGTACATTAAGTTTTAAAGTGCAAGACCGTGGTATGTTGATGGTGATAGTGAGGGAACTTTCTCGTTTAGGATTGTACTGTTGGTGGTGTTACTAGTACTGTGTTTTTACATGTTTTAAACCTTTATACAGTATTTTAAAGTGCATTGGAAGACTAAATTGTTGAGCTACTGCTTATTAAACAATTCTTACATTTAAAAGGTTATTTTTTTTTTTCCAGAAAAGAGACATATTTCAAGACTCCTCTAATCCATAAATGATAGCCAGGTCCTTACAGTTACAAGCCAATGAGCTGTTTGTAGTTTGAGGAAAAACTTGTAAAGGACAAAACCAATTTTAAGGTCAACCTTTCTTATGTTTGCATCATGAATTAATTACTGTCAGGACATGGCTTGTATTCATGTAAATTTCAGGTGGGCTTCTCAGTTGGCTTGTATGTAAGGCTTTCTTTCAGAATTTCCTGTGTCAGTTGTCGCTAACGGTCTGCATAAAGTATAAAACAAAAATACCCAATTATATAATTCTTGGCTATCTTCAGTACTGAGCTGAACCAACAGCTCTGATGAAATGGAAAACTAGAAAAGACCTTCAAAATTGCCAGACAGCTTGTTAGGAAAACTGCAACCTTGGTAGTGCTATTTTGGTTTTCACCTAGCATGTTTGTCCTTGCCCAGAATTGTAAGGGTGAACTTCATTAAAAACTTAAGTTTTGACTCCAGATTAGGCCAGTTCCTCTAGACTCTGCTAGGAACAGTGGTGGCTGCTTCTGGGGTATACAGTCAGCACCGGTCGCATGTAGGATAAATCATACATTGAATTGTTCCTGAGAGAAAGGTGCCTGTCGCCCTTCTGTCTCTCTGGTTGTGCACTCGTCTATAGGAATATTGGTAATATTTGTTCTTGAGTTTAGATCTTAATATTGTAAAATGCAACTGTTCCATGATTTGCTCCTCTTTTAGAGGAATAACTGAACTATTGCTGTGATGTTTGTGCTTGCAGTACTGCAGTGATGGAACATAGCACTTAAACAACGGAAAAACAGTTGGACACATTATCTACAGTTTGTACCTTTTCTTAAAACAAACACCACCCCCCGTGCCCTCCTGAATGGTAGTAAATTAAAATGGTTTTAAGCTTGAGAAGTATTTGTGCTTAAATTGTACCATTTGAATCCAGTAATTTTGAAAATGGTGTGGTTCTGTTGTAAATATATAGTGAAAGGGGCGTGCAGCGCTTTGAAGGTGTGTTTACAATACTTGATGAGTTCAAGTTACTTTAGTTTTTGTTATGCAGGTCATATTTTGTCTGAAAGCTGCTAAGAGAATTGCATTTTTGGTAATGTTAGCCTGTACTGCGAGAATAAATGTTAAAAGGTGTGATCCTGTGAAGCAACTTGTAGTTTCCTTGTAGCAACTTTGCATTGTCACAGATGTACGGAATGTTCACAATAGTCTCAGTACGTTGAATAGTCAAGGTCAGGTGGTGTGGTGTTTTGTTTTGTTTTTTTTAAAAAAAAGCCCAGAACAACAAAGCAAGAAGAGGTCAAAAGACCTGAGCTGTTGAGAAGATCCTTATGCTCATAGTGAAGTTGCAAAATTCTTCTTTAGTTACAGCTGCTTTTAAATAAGAAGTATTTAGACAACCATAGTTGGAAGTTCATTTAACGCTCCAGCTACATCAGAAGCAGCATCCAGCTGCTCTAACGGTTGTGCTGGCACATGCAAGTGAGAGAGAGACTAAAAACTGTATACCGCATGGAACAAGCATAGTGAAGTAGTTTTTAAAACCAGATCAGTCCTTAGGCTCCCTGTATTTATACTGAAGTCCCAGTTCAAGCATGGAAAGTTATTGAGTCTTTAGTTTTAAATTACGTAGTAGGAGCATGATAGAGTAGTGATGGTAGGTTACAGTTTACAGTATGATTAAGCCAGACGAGTTCAATGCAGGCAGAAATGGTATTTTCTGTTTTCTAGAATCTGATTTACAAAACAAAACCAAACCCCAACAACAGCAAAACCAGAAAACAATTTGTAATGTCAAATGTATCCTTGTTGAGGAGAACTTCTCCCCCTGCCCTGATATGTGGAGTTCATGTTTGATTTTTTTAAAAAAAATAAACCTTCCAAGACTGGGTTTAAGATGCTGCATTTTGATCTCCGTGTGTAGTTATTGCTTGTCACAGGTATGGACAAAATCCCATTCAGCATTCACCTGTCTTACCCCATAAAACTTTGTTGAAAATAAACTTCCACAGATGTTACTTGAAACAAATATTAGTAATTCACTGTGATCTCATCCAGAAACTTGTAATAAGATTATTTGGAGTGGTTTACTACATGTTTTGTTAATAGGTCAGTTGTGTAAAATTCTTTATCTTTACCAAGCACAAATTAATTTGATTCTGCTTTTCCAAAGCAATGTTTCCAGAACCTGAGATGATCTTTCTGCGGAAAAAGTCCTCTTTAAATACATCACAGATCTATAGGTTAATTTGAAACTGTTTAAAAGTTTCGCAAGTGTCATTTAAAATTTTTTTTCAGAGTGTAGAAACATATTTAAATGTGGTCTTACAGGATAAAGGTGATATACTTAATACATTCTAGAATGTAAATCTTCTTTGTAAAAATTATTTCAGTTATTTTCCTGTATAGAAACAAATCTCAGTTGTGAAATCCAAAGATGAATAAAGCTGTATAAAGGGAAGGTTTTTAAATTGCATTTATTGAAACTTCAGCATGTTTCAACACTTTGGACACAAGGCTTCAAAAAGGGCAGCTGCTTTGGTCAGTCTTCATGAGGGTTTGCACCGCCAATGCTGTACTAAAGTCAGATGAAAAACGTTCTAGATTTCTGACTGTGGCTGTAAGTAACTAAACTGCAGGTGAATGTTCAACTGCTGTGAGTGATTGACTGTAAGCTTGGGGTTCTGTTGCATTTTGGAGGTTCGGGGTTTGTGTGTGATGATGAGCTCGGAAATGTACTGTAACATACTCTGACTCAGATTTAGGCCTCCAGCCAGAGAGTTAAAGAAGAACCAACATGGGCAACGGCAGGAAGACTTGCTCAGGTAAGGTATTTAAATTTGTTGGTAAAAGTGTTTTTCATCAAGTAAACTGGGACTTTGGTTACAGACCCCCCTGGTGAGTCTTTAACACCTATGTCTCATTCCTGCAAGCAGTCAGGTTGAAAAAAAAAGCGCAATCAAATTCTTACAAAACTGAGCCTTAAGATGCGTATCAGCCTGTTCTGAACATGGTTCACAGGGAGGCAAGCTCCTGGGACTGGAGCTGGGGCTTTGATGAGAATTGTGAATGAATGAATGGGTAGGGGTTGACTGACTCCCATTAATCAGCTTACAGCCATCTGTGGCTTGCCTTTTTTTTTTTTTTTTTTTAAATCAAATTAGTACAATAGGACGAGCAATATATTGGCTAAAGTTCCTGTCCCAGATACACAGGCCAGGAATGAAAGAGACTAACTTGAGTGTTACCTATGCTGCATTAGTTTATCTTCATTAAAATTGTTAGGAAGGAGGCATAAGGATTTGAAGACTGAGGTAGCCATGCCTCTGAGCTACAGCAAGCCTGCTTTTGTCCTTAGATGGAGTACACAAAGACTTCTAAGCTTCATCATTGGATTTTATTTAAAAAAAACAAAACAAAACAAACAAAACACCACAAACCAAAACCCAGAGCATTGTGATTTTCAAGTACAGATAATTAAGACTTTTTAGAAAAGAGATGTAGAGACAATTTGTTATGCTGTTTGTGCAAGGCACCCTTAGATGACTGATGTGATCTCAGAAGGCAGTGAAAGCAATTCATCCTTCTTTCTGCTAGCTCAGACTTCCCTTCCTTCAGCTCCAAGGTATGACTGTGCCACAAAAACCTCCCTAAGGCAGTTGCGCAGTCCCTGTCTTGCTGGGTCTCTTTTCCTTGCGTCATACTCAGTTGTCCTCAGACAAGTCTTTTGCCAGAGAGTTCCAGCTGAGCCACTGTACACCTAGACAACGTTTGCCTTGTGCTGCCCAGCTGTGTCCTTCCACAAGAGATGATGGCTGCCGTGGCCTTGAAGAGTATTACTGGGGGACAGTGGAAAGGCAGAGAAGGTGGCTATTTCACTAATATAGGGTACCTGAAGGAATGGGGCTGGACTTGCCTCTTACCAAGTGATAGTCATTCCTCTGAACTTGTATGTAGGGAAGAGATTTTATTGTTTAGACTAAGGTTCTCATTTAAAACAGACCTGAGCAATGTAACTACACAGAAAAAAACATAAGACTGGTAGACATCTTGTTTGGGCAACCTGAGGAAGCAGGTAGAAGAAGGGGGACATCTGAAAGCTTAACAAATATGTGATGCAAGTGAGCATCAGACACTGATAAGAGCAGGCACTCATGTAACATAGGCCAAAAAAGGTCCAGGGCCTTTGAAAAACATGCATGAGTAACTTCATCTAGCTTTCCTTCATACTGAATGCAGCAAAAAAGGACTAGAAAAAGCAGAGGACAACAAAAAAAAGATGTGCTAAATAGTGCAAAGATGGAAAGAAAAACATGTAAAGCTTTAACGAAACAAAAACCTGAGAAGAATAATAGTTCCATGGATAGATGAAATCAGCTAAAGTTGCCCTTCAGAAGCACAGTTCAGTGAAGAGCCTAGCGGTAAGGACAGAAGATACTCGAGGGAGCGCTCCAGAAGCTGATCAAAAAGCTATCCAGAGCCAACAAAACAGATCCATGCAGGGTACTGGGAAGAACACAAAGACAGCCCTTTGCTCTTCAACTGGTTACACAGCTTCAGAGACAGGTAAACAGAACACTGCCCCCCCACCCCCCCAGCCCCTTGGTTGGTTGGTTGGTTTTGGTTTTTTTAAATGGAAGATGCTAAAGAGGCTTTTGCTACCAGGGGAAGGAGCAGGAAAAGGAAGGAAAGCAGGAAACGAGTGGAAAAGAACTATTTCCAAAAAATTTGCAGAAATTCTATGAAGCTAGATATGCCCATATAGTACAAAAGCAGTACAATTTTAATTCTGACAGTAAGATGTTAAAAATCAAGTCTTTCTGGTGGTTTGGGTTTTTTTTAATCCTAATATTACTAACAGGTGGTTTTAAAATAGGATGGCTGCTTTGTGACAAAGCTGCTTTGTGTTATTTTTGAGGCTCTACGTATAGAGGAATGGCTATACTTAATGGCAGCATGAGGCCCAGAAACATCATCAGGCAATATTAACTGGTTGAATTTGAGTCCCTTTGGGTCTGAAAACACATAAGGTAGACAACTGCAGTAAATGCCATTTCTAGATGAGCATGCTATTAAAGCAAAATTAGAAATAAGATCTCCCCTAACATGGAGATTCCCACATCACACTTCATTGTGCAGCTTCCACCTCCCCACAGCTTTATTTTCCTTCAGAAAACTTATGAGGAAAAGCTGATGAACATATATCCAAGCATAAAAAGATCTTCTTTCACCATGTAGACTGGGCTTAATGATGTATCGTCTTTTCACCTCTTATATATTGCAGCATCCATTTCTCTCACCCGGGAAGAATTTCATTTTACTAGTAATTCTGCCTGAAGCAAAGTAGTTTTGATGTGTTTTTGGAGCAGGATGCTTTACTATGCAGAGGATTTATTTTATTCCTTTTACGCCTTCCAGTTTTACTGTATAGAAGCAAGAGGATGGAGGGAGATGAGGAGCAAAAACTACTCTCAAAGTCCTCACACTTCCACTGTGGTGGGATGCAACTCCTGATGATTGTTCAGGTGATATTCGGCTGACCATCAGTCTCATGAGCAGTTGATTTGCCCAGGTTATTCCAAGTGCTGGAGAGACTCTGTTATCCACTATGCTATAAAGAAAGCATTACAGATTTAATATGAAATATCTTAACTTTTGTTGTAAAAAAAAAAAAAATTACACTGGAAGAAATTGTCTACTCTTTCTGAAGGTCTTCAAAGACAGATTATAGGGAATACTCACAAAACTCTACACTAGGTTCTCTCTACAGCAAGGTGACAGTTGGCAGAGAAGTGCTTTTATACAAAAGAGTTCAGTCATTCTTCCAACTGCAGCCATGGTGAACCCCTGCCTCCATCTCGATGGGTCCCCTCTTGTGACACGAAAATAGCAATAGAAAAATGTTTGTATGTTTAAGTATTTGAAGTGTGTAACTGTTGGTCCCGGATTGCATTCATTCAAAGGTGTATTTCTAAATGTTGGGTAGATATAACACCCTGTACGTATTACTTTCAACCTGAAGTTTTAAAACTTTTTTTTTTTTTCCTGGAAAAATTGCAACCTCTCCAGTAAAAGAATTACAAGATAACCAGGGAAAAAGATGGAACCTTGTTTTCTGTCAGTTACTTACTTTGGAGGATGTAACTAACTCCTCACAAACACACTTCTACGTAGCTCCTAGCTTATCTAATAAATCAAGATTATCGTTAGGATTCAAACATAACGTTAGTATCTTGGTGTCAAAAGATACTAACTTTTTTTCCTTAAGCAACTAACAAAACCAACCCATAAGGTTTGGTTGCTGTACTTTTTTCTAAACAGACATAGAATGCACTCAGACAAGAAGAGATGCAGAAATACTCTTGTGTAAGCAGGTACACCAGCCATTAACTCCAGAGAACTTTTTCCCCCCTAAATTGCTGATTAGGGATTACCACATGAGCATCTATGATGCTTTCTTCCGTTTTACAGCCCGTTAGTTATTACTGATCTCCAGCAAATACAGCATTGCTGGATAAATGCACCACTGCTCTTAATACGTTCTGGTAGTTTACATTGGAGTTATAAAAAATACAGTGGTTAAATGCTAATGTGTATGACATCATTGTTACATTTCTGTTGCGGATGACTTACCTACAACTGCACTGAGCAGCTTCCGACTCACTCACTGCATCGGTCACCTAAAGCAGAAAAAGAACACATTTGGAGTTGGCCTGTAGTTATGCATTTGTCTTTGGCAAGCAGAAGGGCAGGGAAGGGAATGAAGCCAAGAAAACCAAAGCAGTTATTGGATCACATGTTAAGCCAAGTTAGAAAAAATGTCTTCTTTCAAGGCAAACTGAAAGGGAGTTATGATGTATTATCTTACAGTGCTACAACGATTTACTGAGCTACAGCTTACATCAATTTAACTACTACTAGATGCTTAATTTGTTAAAAAAAAGAAAAAAGGCAAACAGAAAACCACCCCCCACACACTGTTCTAATGCTGTACCTGCAGATAAAAGGTACTGAAGCCCAAATCTCCAAAAGGTGTCCTGTTCTCAATGATTTCACTACCTTTGAAGGCCTGCTTAATGCAGCAGTTTGCCCTTGACCGCAACCTAGAAAAATCCACACCTCTTGACTCCCTCTGTTGTTAACATCATGATTCTTCCACACAAGTTCTTCACAAAGTACAGCAAATTAAGTTATCGGTCCTTCTCTAAATATAACGTACAGAATGGATTACTTTACAACCATGATCTTCCTCAATGTTATTATATTCCATTTATTTCTCTAACTACAGATGATGTAATGAGTCACCTTCCATTAGAATAGTCTTGAAGGACCCTTTGTTAGCAAATGGTCAGACTACTGTCATTCAGCATCAGGCAGTGACCTCATCTATTGTGAGCCAGCACCAACGTAAAGCTCCCCTCATGGGAAGGCAGATCTAAGAAGTTCTCTTAATTCACTCTCTTCCCTCTCATGCTGAACCATTCCAAGGTAGAGACTGGATATATCTAGACTTGTCTTACCCTTAAATCTGATCTTCTCTTGCCTGCTAGATGGCAAAAAAACCCCAAAACAAAACAGGAAAAAAGCAGACAGACAGCCTTTTCCAAATGCCCATGCTCAGAGTATCCCAGAAGCTATCCAAGGAACATGGCTCCATTGGTTGGCTTTGTAGTGTAAACGCCAAAACATGGAAGCCTTTGCTTAATAAAGAACAAAGCCCAAGCCATGCTTCCTGAGGAGAACGAGTTGTCTCTACAAATACCAGAATTCAGAAAGCAGTTACAGGAAACCTCAGTTTTCTTTAAAAGCTAGCTGACCCTATGAAAGATTATGTAGATTAAAAAATGAGGAGTAACTCAAGGCTGAAATTTAAATCCTGCTGAATCTTAATGGAAATCTTACTGAAAATAAAAACACTGTGTGTGCCTGAAAGCTGTTCAAATTACTACTATGTATGAATTCCAATACACGCTCTTCTAGTTACGGTAGTAAATGTAAGCTTTTACATGCTGCCCATTCTGTAGTTCCAGAATTCCTCCCAGGGAGCAGAAACAAATCAAGTAACAGCTGACGATGTTTCTAGAACCTCTTCTTGTTTGTGACTTCTGAAGTTCAACTTTTCTCCCTACCCCTTGCCTTCCGCTGTGAGAAGGAAACCTCAGGGCTGAGTACTTATGCATCTGAGGGAAGGACCTTCTACAAAGGAAGTTTCCCAACAGTGACCTGCCCGCACATTTATTTACCCCTTTCTCAGGCCACTTTCTGAGCATCAATGCTTCATCTGCATCCCAAAGAGAAAGAAATCAGGCAAGGGAAGAAGGAGACCTGCATGGCTGAGCAGGGACCTTCTGAAAAGGCTCAGGTGGAAGAAGGGAGTTTACAATAGGTGGAAGAAGGGGCTGACTGCTTGGGAGGAATACAAGAATGCTGTCAGGGTATGCAGGGAGGAAACAAGGAAAGCCAAGGCAGCCTTGGAATTGAACCTAGCGAGGGATGTCAAGGCCAACAGGAAGGGTTTCTTTAAGTATATAGGAGACAAAAGGAAAACTAGGGAAAATGTGGGCCCGCTGTTGAACGAGACAGGTGCTGTGGTGACAGAAGATGCAGAGAAGGCGGAGTTGCTAAATGCCTTCTTTGCTTCTGTCTTCACTGCTCGGGCCAGTCCTTGGGAAACCCAGACTTTGCAGATAACAGAGAAAGTCTGGAGGAAGCAAGACTTTCCCTTGGTTGATGAGGAGCAAGTTAGAGATCAGTTAGACAAACTAGACATCCACAAATCCATGGGGCCTGATGGGATGCACCC
>VZSZ01011708.1:251875-264937 GCA_013398815.1 Ibidorhyncha struthersii
CCAGTTCTGGGCTCCCCAGTTCAAGAAGGACAGGGATCTGCTGGAGAGGGTCCAGCAAAGGGCTACAAAGATGATTAGGGGATTGGAACATTTCATATGAGGAAAGGCTGAGGGATTTGGGTCTCTTTAGGGAAAAGAAGATTGAGGGGGGATCTTATTAATGCTTTCAAATACTTGAAGGGAGGATGCCAGGGGGATGGGAGCAGTCTTTTTTCAGTGGTGCCCATTGATAGGACGAGGGGTAATGGGCACAAACTTGAACATAGGAAGTTCCATCTTAACATGAGGAGGAACTTCTTTACTTTGAGGGTGGTGGAGCACTGGAACAGGCTGCCCAGAGAGGTTGTGGAGTCTCCCACTCTGGAGACATTCAAAACCCGCCTGGACACTGTCCTGTGCAACCTGTTGTAGGTGACCCTGCTCTGGTGGGGGGGTGGACTAGATGATCTCCAGAGGTCCCTTCCAACCCTGACCATTCTGTGATTCTGTGATCTCCAGCATTCACATGCTCTTTCAATTTGCAATTAGACTAAGAGCAGTGGCATTGCTACTTCTACAGGATAGTAGTAATGTCTTATCTAGTTTTCTCAATATTCTTTCTGTCTAGTATCATTCTGGCCTTTGTTTGGTTCAGCTCCAGTCAGCTTGCGTGCATTCTAACGCTTTAGTAATCTCATCAGTTACACAAAAATGCTGAGCTACACAAAAATGCAGCAAAGTCCCTGGTGTCTCACTGTCTCCGGTATATGTAGAATATAACTGTGCCTGCAGAGTTCCCAGAGCAATCCTGCTGGTGATGGCATTTGAAGACAGAATTAAGAAAGAACTCGGTTATTTTAGTTTGATGCTTTGTGCAGTTACTATATATATCTATTTTTGGACAACCTTTGAGAACACTAACAGTCTATAAAAGCTTAAATTATGTTCTTAAACTTTGAGAAGTTAAAATTTGCTAGTTTAAAGTACACCAGTTTAACAAACTTCAGTTTCCATTAGTTATTAATACTCAGTTACCAGTGTTAAATACAACATCAGGAAATCTGCATACACAGATTTCCCCACCCCACCCCAGCCATTTATTAAATGGTCCTTATAAAATAAGAAGCAATTTTGATGTAATACCTGATTAACGCACATTATTGGAGTCCTGAATCTAGTGCTTAAATTGTGAAGCTGTGCTCCAAATGTCTGCAAATACCGAGCCTTCATAACAGAATCTGAAACTCCAAATTCACATCGAAACAAAGCAGCAATAGAGTCTATGACCACCAACCGCACCATCCCTCTTGTGAGCAGCAGGGAAATCCTTTTAGTAATGCAGTTGTGAAAGGTGTCCTACCACAAAATAAAAATGGCCAGCATTAAAATAGTTCAAATAACTCTATTTGTAAAATCAAGATAGTAACTACAGATACCATCGCTGAAACACAAGCTGAGTTAGAGTTTCTAAAGTGAGTTTGTGGATCTTTAAGTCTCACTAGTAACCGTTTTACACAGATGTCTTGTGATTTTACCTTAAGAAAGAAAAACAAAACATGACGAGACCAAACTGCAATGTACAGTTATCTGCAGCTCTGACTTAAATCAATTACATACCGACATTTCAAAGTCTCAAGAATGCAATACCACAATCCGAAACCATTCCTGTTTTGCAGGAGTGGCTCTCACTGAAACACTGAGTTCTCGAGATGAGCATTAAATACTCAAAACAGAAGTTAGAGACTGCTGTTCCACTAATGACATATTAACAGTAAAATACATAGTTGCTACATGAAATCCATATTGGTCAAGAGTCTCAGACATGAGTAGCTGCAACTTATGTCCTCCCTGTTACAAGTGTTACTAATTGAGTATTTTGAAGTCACCAAACATTTCAATTGCAGGAAGTTTAACTAACAAATAATTTGCAGGTTGCAACTTCAATCCCATAAGAATAATGATATTAGTCAGATGAAAGGTCCCCGTAGCCCAGTATCTTGCCTTTAACAGTGTGGTCTACAGCCACAGAGTAGAAAGGAGAACAAGCTCACAGGGACAATCTCAGCTTCTGGCCCCCAGCAGTTTCAATGTTGGAAAAAAAGCAATAATGTGAGAGTCACAGTTCTTCTGATTGATGCCACTCTTTACATCTAAATAGAGGTTCACAGCTAAGAGCTTACATGCATCCAAAATTACATATAATATCCTCCAGCATTCCACAGCTTCTAAAACTAAATTGTAATTCTCAAGTCTGAATTACAGCAAGATCTATTCTACTAAATGAGCTGCTTTTTACAAAATAAAGAATATAATATCAAAGGCTTTTTTTCTTCTTTTTTGAGGAGAATATATGACCGCTTTCCATTCTGGAAAATTGATTATTTTTTTTTTCCCCCACTTACTGGTATATCTACAGGAAATTATGTTACACTTCAAACACTTCAGTGTTTGCATGTGGTCCTCCTGTTCATACAACACTCATTCTTTTCAAGTGAATACACGAACAACTGGATTCTTCAGAATGAAGCAAGTCAAAAAAATTGTGATGTGAAAGAAAATACAGAATGTAACTGTGATTTCAGTTTCTACTTCAGTTACTATAATCTGCCTTTCTCTATACAGCAATGCATTCTATTTATAAGGCTACACACAGAGAACTGAATGTATACATAGCAATATATGAATTGTAATAATCTACCCTGCAGTTGCTGGACTTACCAGTGAGCACAGTGTTTTAATTTTAAGGGTATTTTAGAGAGATGTACATACTACTATAGGATGATTCTCTCGTTTTTACAAGAACATAGTCTGTGGCTTCCAGAAACCACAATTAGAACTTTAATATTTCCAAATGAAAGGGACATAGAAAAGGTAGCTCAGCTGCTGCCTGGACTACACAGTGAATGAATGGCAAGCTTACTGATGTACAAGATCTTCTTACACTTGCAAACTACAATTAAAACACACCAACAATTGGAATGATTTAACAAGTGCTACTTTCAAGCCTTAAGAGAAAACAGAAATTCTGATGTTCTACCAAGAAAGAGCATATTCATAACTACTTCAGAAAAAGCACAAAAATGTGGATTTACAAGGCAAGAATACAGTACTGAAGTCTTTATCTTTTCCCCTCCAATGATGTCTTGCAGGCAGAGGGGCGACAGCTGCGCTGCTGTGGTTATGCTGTGCCATTACCTATTCCAGGCATCATCTTTTGTATCCTTTCCTCCCATCTGCTTAAACTGCAGTTTAACTCTGGTGTTATATTGCAAGTTTCTCAGGACACACACCACCTTTTGCATACATATTTATATCCTGTTTCCAAACTCAATGAAGATCTCCCTAGGAGCTGCAGTAAAACTAGTAGCAATGAGTCTACTACAGTTTAATAAACATAATGACTTACAAAAATCCACTATATGCTTCATTCTAAAGAATATTAATATTTATCTTTTCATATCTTTCATAATAGAACACTGTAATAGACTGTTCTCTAACAGCAAACTGCAGAGATTAAGTTGTATTCATTACAGATCTTCGTTCACTTTTAGCCTTCTGAAAGGTCTCCTATATGAAAAAAAAACTGTGGTTACTGGATTATAGTGTAATAATCATGCGTTCTTAATTTATGCTACTACTTACTAGGTCTGCTGCATGCTCAACAAAAATACTGTTTCCAAATTTGATCTTCTGTATGATTTCAGCTGGAACATCTGCACGCAGCTTATGTTGTTGATCTATGAGTTGCTGCAAACGTTTACTTGGGAATACATCTTCTGTACAAATGTAGACAGCTCCTATAATCAAGGAAACCACCTCTATTATTGCAACAGCGCTCTCACACATGCGGTTTTCTTAACAGCACAAAAATAAAATCAGGCAGTCGGCACTCAAAAGCTAAACATACGTACCTGCAAATTCGTGTTACTTTTTTTTTTTGCAGCCATACTGAATCAATGATGAACAACCAAAAAACCACTCCTGTGACTTTCCTGTAGTTGCCAAGTCCTTTTTTTTTTTGGTGCCTGCTGCCACAATTGGAATTTTGTACTCTCCACTAGGTGACACTCGTTTTGCACAGCTGTGGAACACCTGACTGCCTACCTTGGGTGATTACGAGCGTCATAACTTATCCAACCTACAAACAGAGCGATACTGCATAATTTTCCTGTTTTGGTCACAAATCCAAACCACAGCACTATACTATGAAGAAAATTAACTATCCCAGCCAAAACCAGTACAACTAATTATTTTGACTAATTTCACTCACTGTTTTCAAGCTTCTTGTTTTTTAATTTACATATGGAGGGGTACTTATTGCCAGAGTTTGTAAGCCAGTTTAAAGAGGATCACTTATCTAATCTCAGTCCAATTAGCTCTTCCAGAAAATGGTAGATTAGATAAAAAGCATTATACTCCAATCACATTACTGTGAGTGACATCTATATATTTTTACTGCGGTTTCTGTTTAATTGCAGGGAAAACTAACCATACACATCAAATGTGTTGGGGAAAGAAAACAGAAATACATGCAATATTTTCTTTATTAAAAAACTGTTACAGTTATTGTAGAATTAGCCAGAATTATCAGCTAACATTTATAGGGTTATATGTAAGGATTATGTCCACTCACTGAAGTGGCTGAAGCTGCTAACAGAGCTTGGCAGCTGATGTGCTTGGCAATGAGACATTTCCACCCCCATGGTCCATCCCTACACTGGCTCATCAGGGAGCAGAAAGGCCCATTTCCAGTTGCAACTTCCAAATCCTCTATATATTCCACTGAAAAAAATATGAAACTATATCCAATAGCAGAAACTGAAAGATCTCAGGACTGGATCAAGTAAAAATTAATGGTTACTTTATCAATAAAAATATTTTTCTGACACACACCTGTATAACACAGGGTATTAAATTTTGAGAAACTTCTACATAAGACAAGGATGAGCCTAAGCCTAATTTTCTTTCAGACTAAACACGCATCTTCAGCTTAACTCCCCAACCCCACCATAAATTCTTACATAAGTCACCCTACTTCTTATGTGAAACATTAAAAAAAAAATATTTTTCCAATACACAGTCTTATTTTTAAATACTTGGGAAGCTATCAGGTAAAGCAAAAAAATTTACCCATGCCCACAAATTAAAAAAGTTGTCTTTGACAGATGAGATTTAAAGACCTTCCTCAATTATTAACACATGGAAAAACACATCATCCATGCCTTCCATAGGAGGTACTGAAATGTTTCCACAGTTTCTATTTCCATTCTACCTAATGACAGGTTTAAACAATACCTTGGCTCCTCTTTACTTTTCCTTGGCCCTGGCAGCCAACAGCATTTATCACTAGAATATTCAGTCTCCATTCTTAATTCCCCAATGTCATTATGTATATACTTATGTCAGAGGGAACTGAGGGTTGTTAGCAGTTTACAACATTTGACAGTGAATAAGGATGACAAAGCATTTGTGATCAGAGCAGTCACAATCTGATCATGATTCCTGAACTACAACATATAAAAAAAACTAAGAAGTTGAACCATGAATATTTTCTGTACTTTTCCCACTTTTTTCCTAGCACTTGGGCGAACGGAATTCTGAATTTTAAACTGTGGGCATAAATGCTGTCTTCAGTAATTACGTCTGAAGTGATACTCAATACCTGTAGAAACAAATGAGCTCATATACAAATTTCCATCAGCAAAGAAGGAAAATAAAAAAACAGGAAATGAGTCCACAGTTACTTGAATCCATTAAGTTTACACTGACACCACCAGCATGTTCAATACTATCTGAACTTTATGACACTCAGGCAAGGAAAACACAGTAAACTATTAGTTATATCACTTAATTGCTTAAGGCTTTTTAAACAGCTAATTAATAAACAGTTAATTAGGTGAAGCTTGACTTGGTGAACTTTCTTGATTATTTCCCTAGGTTAATTTCTCCTAATTGGACTAATTTTCGTATCACTCTCTAATTTGACAGTGACAGCCGAGTATCAAATAGGCAGGTGAGTATCTTTACTAAGGGCAGTTCATGCATTCCTAATCAGATTTTCAGTTTCACAATTTCCAAAGAGTCAGTAAATCAAGAAAAATTTCTAATCACAAGTTTGACATTATGTATATCTAGCACCAATACTCACTCAGATAAGCCAATTAAGTCTTGCAACACTTGCACCACAAAAGCAAAAATCATTATGGTCTAAATTCAAAACCAAGTAAATAAAGAAATAAGGAAAACCCACCATGATATGCCGCTTCCTTAAGCTCAAGTGGTTTCTGAATTTCATACTAACAAAAGCTATGCTAACTTGTGTTAGCACAGTAACCTAACAGTTCCTAAAGTAAAACATTCTGGACTTCTCAGCTACCACTCTTATTCACAGCTGGTTTACTTTTGCACAACATTGCCCAATTCTGAAAGACAGGGATTTCTTTACCATGAATACTGGCTTACAGAGAAGTCACCTACTTTCTAAACATCAGACCTGCTTTAAGCAGTACATCCCCTGGTTTACTTAAAGGACAATGTTCATTACTTGAGACTTCGTGGTTGTTGATTTTTTCAAATGCAGATTTGTATTTCTAGATAGATAGGTGCTCCATTGATTAGAAATTGTTTTGTTCCAGAGTTATTGCAACATTCAAGACATTTCAAAACAGAAAACCTGAGAAACTTACTGAAAAAAATACACTTTTCCAAAATTAATTTACCTGGAGAAAAAGGTCCTAAAGACCTTCTTTGCAGACAATTTTAGTACAGTAATAAGAACAGTGACAGGAACAAACACAAGGTAAAAGCATAAGAGTTTAAAACAACCAAGCAATCTTATTGTATTACAAACATATACGCAATTGTGGCCCAGTTTCACATTTATACCTGATGAACAAGTAAATTGAGGCAAACAAAATAATCCTACAGCCACAATACCAGTAGGCAAAAAATTGCAGCTGGAGAAGCAAAAATCTGGTCCCCTCTGCTCCACTGGTCCAGCAACCTAGATTTCAATTTCCTGGTACATACTGTTCATAAAATGATGACAGCAATTTTAAAGTTCAAGTGAATGCATTTATTCATGTTAATTTTTTTTTAGTGAAATACTTGTAAAAATAAAAAAAAGATCAAGAAGATTAATTCCTTCTTAAGAACAGTTCTACTTCATAGAGTATTTCCTGCCTTGGTTTAGTTTTGTAAATACCAGCATTCAGTCATCTACCATTCTTCTACTCTGCACTAACACTTCTTTGACACCAGTTAAATCTGCTACAGCAGATATTGTACTCTGAGTATGTAATTGGTCCATTTCTGATTTCTCAAAAATATACAGCTTTTTTTTTTTCTTTAAGTGCTGCTCATTTCACAAAACAATTACGTAATTTTCATCCTGAACTCTAAGATGAACTTTGCCTTGGCTTAAAATTTGAGTTTCACAGTACAATGAGAACAGCGCTCTCTCCTACTGGACCTTCATCAAGCCTCTCCAGCTTTTGTTTGTGCTCTTCAGTGTGAACCACAATGAAACGTTTGATTAACAAGACTACACACCTGTGGTTTAAAAATACCGGAGGTGATTCATAGCAAAGTTACAAGGACTAGAAGAGACTGACGAATAACTAAACTCAATATTAAAGACCGATGCCTAATTATGAGGCAAAAGCATTTAATATTCACATATCTTTAAAGATAAATGAATCATCATAACCTAAATAAAAGGAGGAGACTAGTACAACATGAACAGAAAAGCCTATGGCATGGTGCTATTTACAGTTTATGAGGAAGCTGTCCACACTAACAGCAAGTCAGGAGTCAGGGTAGTTATCACTTTTGAGAAAGAAGCTGAGACACATTCTTATGAAGTCAGTCATTCCCAGTGATGTTGTAAGCATCTTTCCTCATAGGTCCACAAAGAGCCAAACGGAAAACAGCTATGTCATCAAATCCCAGTGCTTTAATCCCAGTTATTTAGGTTGATAAAAGTGCTATACTAGTTGTTGACCAAAAAACATCCCAACCCCCCCCAAAAAAGAAAAAAAAACCCAAACACACTAAAAAAACCCACCCTCAAAGAAGGATGAATTTTGAGTCCTATGGACATAATCTGTCACGCACCAAACCAGCTTGTTACCCAAAATCAGTAGCAAACTTTTTTCTCTAATTCAGAATTCTAATATGGATATGAATTTGTCACATTATATTCATGTATTACTTATGAATATGGGCATATAAAATAAATTCAGTGAACATGCAGCTGACCATAACTGATGTTCTTAGAATGGCAGAGGGATAACCTTGAGGCAAAGGATGCCCTAATTTCTTTGTTTCCCGCTAACCTCCTAGCACCATAAACAAGATTAGCACTAAGTCAAATGAAGTAAATACACAATAAATCTATACTGTCTGAAGAAATGTATTTCAACATCACCACCTAAGAAAAGGGAAGTTCTTAGCCCTTAAAAAAAAAAACCAACATAATTTTAAATCATTAACAAAGTTTTAGCACTGAGATTAATCTCGTATTGGTAGTGCTAGACTTCTGTTATAGCTAAGCATCATTGGTCTCCTCAAGTTTCCTAAAGAATAAAATGCCTCATAACATAAGCTTTTAATTCCTGTATTTCTCATAAGATACTCAACATAACCTGTATTTATAGACTGCAGAGAAATCAAGTTTCATTTTCTAAGTGCTATGCAAACAATATCTGCTGCTATGACTGTAGGCAGTCCAACACATGGCAAGATACCCCACTGAGAGTAAAGAACTGCAAGAATTGGGATTCCACCACTCCCTTAGCTCCAACTCCAGCAGCAGGACATTTCTGCCTTCTATACCTTCAAGATCCTCAAAAGTTCTGTGCTCTCAGCCCTTCCAAAACACTTTACTTGTCTCACAGAAGCATTGATAAGATGGCCATTCTATCCTATCTTCCATGAAACACTTAGGAGAAGGTAGATGTGGAACACAGACACAACAAAGCAATCATGAAGGCACCAAGTGCTAGGTGTATAAGAAACCAGAACCACCTTCAAACACAAATACTGAAAAGACTTGCCATTTTGTAGCCCTACAAGGAAGACTGTGGTCTGGTACAAGAGACAAGACTGTCATTAGGATGTTGGGCACCTTCTGTACTCCGCTCTGGTTTGTTCCTTTCTTTCAACATACATAGGGAGAAGTGCTGGGGCATGAATAAAAATGCGTTTGCATTCAAACTATTTGCAGAAGTTAGCAGCAACACATGAAGGACTCAAAATATATTTGCTTCTGTCACGATTAATGACATAACTTAAAGCAAATAATGTCAGCCACAGGCTAATTACAGCCCTTTAAGCAAGATCTTCATTGGGACATTCCATGATTTTTCCACATGGGTGAATATAGGACAAGAAAACAAACAACAAACCACTGAGCTGCCAAATTAAACCCAGTGCTACATGGAAGGAAGAGCAAGATCACAGCCAAAACGCACCTAAGGCAGACTACCAGGACACTGAATTCTCAGAAGTGGCATGAGTTTCCTCCCTTTCTAAGACAGCATAGAATACTAAAGAGAAGCCCATAATGAGGAGATAGATTAATGTGACAGTTAAAAAAAAAAAACACACTCAAATCAAGGAATAAACCTGTATATTTTGGCAAACCCAGAAAAATCACAGGTACAAATGTTAACTTTCTTCAATTATATTTCCATCAATTTTACTCTGTAAATCACTATAATCACTGTTATCAAACTAAATATTCTTTGAAATTTGAAACCCCCAACTAGGGAATATATACCACATACCCAAGATGTTTGTGGAAAATTACCTGCCAAGTTGTTTTGCTGCGGTTGTTACCTGAGGAGTCAATAAGTAACTATGACAGCAATGCCTTTCATATATTGTTTGCATGCATGTCTGGTTTAACCCACAGTGGCAAGCAGGTAAACAACAGCCAATAGTAATTTTGCATTAAACTTTGTGTGATGCAGGGCATGCACACACCATGCTTTTGTCTTTTATAAAGATGCACTACTAACTAACTAGCTCACTACTAATGCTATTGCAGAAGGGCAAGACATGCACTGAATACGCAGACCTACTTCAATGCACTGATGATGTTCTTAGAGACAGTATATTCTTGCAAATGCCAAATTAATTAATATTTACATTTCAGTACTTACCAGACTCTAAACCACCATATTTGTAAGGATACTGCACACAAAGGCACAGCTGTAAACTAATCTGAGTCTTCCCAGCAGAACTTTCCCCAGCAAGTTCTGTGATTCCCACTAAAGGAATACCACCTTTTAACAAGCCGTCTAGTACTGAACATCCTAGGCTTAGCTTCTGGTGTTGGGACGTAAGATGATCTTTATCTTGGTAGAGCTGAAGTGCTGCAGGGTTTGGGATTTTTTTTAAACAATTAAAAAGAAAAAAAAAAAGAAAAAAGAAAGGAGTTTTGTTTAGTATGTTTCTAACACACAATGATACAGAACAGAGGCTCTATACCAGGTCTATATCGCCAATGGATGTTTTCTTTGTTGATGGGAGAGTTTTCTAATTCAACTTGGTCTTCCCCACCTCCCTTTCCCCACAGGGTCTACTGACTGAATGCCTCTTCAAAAATTAATAGTTTACACTGAGCGTTTTCCTCCTCTCCAACTTTTTTTCCTTTCTCTGCCTCCAAGGAGTCTCTACAGAAAGCTACACCCTGGGAAAATATTGCCAGCAAGGTTCAAGCACAGCAATTACCAAAATGGAAAGGTACAGCAGACTATGAAACAGCACGCCAGGCAACTGGCCAAGGCCTGTAGATATATGTAAATCACAAGAAAATAAATCCTAAACACAGCTGGCATGAATTATTTGTACAGGAGAAGCTATTAGGTTTGGTTTTATTAGGGTTGGTAGAAGCTGTTACGCTTGGTTTGGAATGAGATGTTTATATCAAACCAGTTTATATAGTTTATAATACATCATACAAGTTTTTCAACTAGTCTTAGTCCAAGAGGGAGAGGGACTTTTTTCCCCCCCTCTAATCAAGTTTTCCAGGATGGAGAATCATTTTGTCCCATTTCAAGCAGGCTTGATCCTGAAGAATGACACCCATCCACTTCCTTCTAGGTCTCAGAGGAGCTGTCCTTAAAATAGTTAAATAATTCACTACAGCATAATTAAAACACTCGCCTTTTCATTTTCAGAATTACATTATTGTGTCAATGAGGAGCTGAAACCTTCTTTTCTCCCAGTAGCAGTACTTTAAGATTTAAACAGAACAGTTTTTTTCTGTTGACTATATTACCTGTAAGCATACTATTTCTCCTCAGCGTGCGAGAGACTGTTTTCAGTAAGCATTGTATATCTGCACTGGATAGTTTCATCAATCTTTGCAAGTCTGCTCCAGAAAGATTTAAGATCTCTTTTATTGATTTTATGTCAGCTGAAATTAGAAGAATTTTTATAAATACTTTTGGCTAGATTACAGTCTTATGCACAAAAGAAAAAGTTTTCCCCACTTTCTACTACTCATTAACTTGAAGTTTACCTGCCCTCCATTCTTGTAAGTGGGGCAGGCAACATTTATTTTGAATGTATCAACACATGCTATAAAATTGTTTGGAAAATTATTATGGGAGCATGGGGAAAAAACATCACTTCTAATTATTCAAAAAACTTGCTTATGAAACACTTAATTACAGTTCTAAAATGTTACTGTACATCTATAGGTTTACACCCACAAACACACAAGTATGTAAAGGAAGACACTATGGTGACAAATCTATTAACTAGACACTGGCAAATTAACTTACCTTTCTTAAGGGCAGCAATTACTTTAGGGTTCAAGTCAAACTGGTCCCAGTCCATTTCCTGATACAGCACTGGAGTGAATTACCTGTTATTAAAGTGGCTTTTATCAGGTATACACGCAACAAAAAAAATAAGCATCATTCAACATGAAAAGTTTGCAGGAATCCTCCTTTATATTTTTAACAGCATGTTTATCAGTTATCTTAGAAAAAGAACAATTCAGCACATTGGCAGAAGTCTTCTCAGCTGTTTACATAGATACTATTAAAGGATTCGACTAATAATACTGCAGTTAAGAACTACTAGTAATTTTAATTGCTTGTAATTCTGCATAGCGCTTTTGCTCTGGATTGAAGTTTGCAGATACTTTGGACAGGTATTTCTATCCTGCCACTCTTTACATGAGCTTTCATTTTCAAACAGGAAAAAAATCTCATGCACATGCAGTTTGGAACGATCCAGGACTATTCAAACATTGGCTAATCAAATGTATTTTGATTAACTATAAGGATTAAAATTAAGTATTAAAACATTAAAAGAACTTTGTTTCTTTTAACAGTATTAAACACTCTTTTTAAAGCATTGAAGCACACCAGTTTAGCACTATAGCTGCCCAGAAGAGTACTGTGGGGTTGGTTACCATTACGCAGATCACCTTTGCGAAGGATTCCGGCAGACACGTTAAGAGATATAAGAATATATGGCTTAACGAACAGCCCCGTTTCTAACATGGGGAGGAGAGGTTGCCGTGCATCCCGACAACAGAACAAATGCAGAAGAAACGGTTATTTTTAAGCAACGCCTATTTAAAGCGACATTCTGACAAGAGTTAGAAGCCGAAACTTACTAAAGTTAACCATGATTACGACGACCTTTGACTGGAAGGACTCCAAACCATTCCCCGCTCGCACGAAGCCGCTCCGCGGCAGCCCCCGTCTGAGGCACTGGGGAGAGAGGGAAACCACCAGAAGCCCGTGACTGGAAACCCTCGCGTGTCCCACGGACGAGGCGCCGACAGAGGCCGCCCGCCTCTACCCGGGCCCAGCCGGGCAGGGANGGAGAAGGGCGAGCGCCAGCCCCCCCTCCGCGGCCCGCTCCTCAGAGGGGAGCGGAGCCGGGACCGCCCCGCCCCGCCCGCCTCGCAGTCCCCCGGCCCTGCCAGGGGCCGCCTCGCCACAGACGGCGCCCTCACAGGGGCCTTCAGCTCGGCCCGAAGAGCGGCTGGCGGCGGACGGACACCGGCAAAGGGACGGAGCCCAGATACAGAGGCGCCGCACCGCCCTCACCCCC
>VZSZ01011711.1:523-24213 GCA_013398815.1 Ibidorhyncha struthersii
ACCCGGCACTGCCAGAGCTCGATCCCCGTCTACCAGAGCTCTTGCCACCTCCAGAGATGGAACTTTCACTGCCAGAACTGCCTCCACCTCCACAAATGGATCCACCACTGCCCAGTCTGGATCCACATCCTTCATTGCTGTGGCCACCTCCAGAATGGGAGCCTCCAGTGCTTTGGCTGCCACCTCCTCCTCCACTGATGGACGCCCCAGTGCCAGAACTTGATTTTCCATGACTTGAGCTTCCTCCCCCTCCTGGGATGGACTCTATCCCACCAGAGCTGCTGCCTCCACCATAACTCACCCCTCCACTTTGGGGGTTGCATTTGCCTTTGCCAGAGCTTGATTCTCCTCCATAGCTGTGTCCACCTCCAGAGATGGAGCCTCCACTGCCGGAGTTTCCTCCTCCTCCATACCCTGAACCTCCACCACACATGGACCCACCACTGCCAGAGCTCGATCCCCATCCTCCAGTGCTTCCGCCTTTTCCTCCTCCGGAGATCCACCCTTTCCTTCTTTTCTTGCTGGCGCCACCAGAGCTCAACTCCCCCTTTCCACCTTTCATGCCTCCAGGTCCTACTCCAAAGACTCCAGTTGCACTCGCATTGTGGTCAATGACACCTGCAAGAAATGGAAATGATGTCCGCCTTATTCTTTTTACCCCCAAAATTTTACGCACAGCTGCCAGAAGTACTTGTGTTTGGTTATCTTTGCACCTACTCTATTGGTCATAGTCTAATCTTCGAAAAGGGACAACAGGGATCTTCATTTGTAGATGTACCTATGGAATGTTTTCCCATGCGGATTTGGCCTTATGAGCTTTTCTTTAACTTGACTTAAGACTTACTCCGTACGTGAATGCTCGGTGCAGCCCTTCCCTTCAGGCCAGGAGGTTTCTCTCTCCTTTAGCTGACCTCCTATCTCCACAGTGTTTAGGACCAGATTTTATTTTTTTTCCCCCATTCAGTTCTGACATGTACCACATAGGTCTGTGTGAGGTGTTTCCCACTTCCTACAAATTTGATTGAAATTAGCCAATAAGTTCCAAAATCAGTAGCTCAGTGGTGACATATTAATGCATATACATGTGTATTCACACACACGGTCTCTCACAAGAGGCTACCATTTGCCTCATTTCCCTAGCAAACTGAGCTAGGACCTGAGATAGGGTGTTCTGATGGGTCTTGAGTACCACAGACTACAAAATGGTAACAGTGCTCTAAAAGCAAAGGAAAACCTTGAGATACTTACAGATTGTGGCCGGTGAGCCTTCCTCTATCCTGTGAAGGAAAAGTGACATTAAGATAATGCACCCAATAAAAGTAAAAGTCAGGCTGTGTTCTATCAGTGAGCCAATCAAAGAGGTCACTCCTTCCAGGCAGCAGTTCCTCCTGGAGGTCTCAGTGCTAGACTGAAGAACGGGACACTTTGCTTTGTCCAAATCCTTCTATTCAGGATGAATAGTTTGTACCTACCTGGTCTCCTCCTCCTCGAGGAGTGATCTATACATGGCAATTTCAATATCCAGGGCCAATTTCACGTTCAGGAGCTCCTGATAATCATGTAGAAGGCGAGCCAGATCATCTTTGGCCTCTTGCAGGGCATTTTCCAAGTCCTGAAGCTTTTGCTGGCCATCTTTGATGGCAGAGCTCCCACGCTGCTCAGCATCTTTAATGGTGTCTTGGAGGCTGGCATTCTGCAGAGGGCACAAACAGAATGTGTCCACTTGGCTTCTACGGGGCTGGGATTGTGAAACCCTTCTGGCAGTCCTTGGAAATTAAGAGACCTGCCTCAATGGCAGAACTCAGAAGATACTTCAGACTGGGGAAATTAACCCAAATTAAATCCCAGCGTAGACAGCCAAAACCTGGATCTGCTTCATTTTGAAGAGAAAACGTCATCCCTAAGTTTGCCTCCAAAGGACAGGCTACTGCACGGGGTCCCCACGAAAAAGCGACTTAAATAGTGTTGGAAAGTATCAGCTTTACCTTTTTTCTTGCAATTTCTATTTCTGGTTGTAGTCTTTGGATCTGCCTGGTGAGTTCCTGGATTTCCTTATAACTGTTCCTCAGTTGGTCACGTTGATTCACCCACATGTTCTGAAGGTCCTGGTACTGATGTGCAGAAAAGAGAACAGACATTTTTGGTTTCTTTGCCATTGAGCAGACAGACTGGCCTCCCACCTTGGTGATGTCTACTCACCCTGCCCTGATACATGGCATCTACTTCAGCTTTGCTTCTCTGAGCAATTGCTTCATACTCCTGCCTGACTTCTTCAATGATGCCATCCATGTTCAGTTCTCTCTGGTTGTGCATGGACAGAACGACATTGGTGTTGCCAACTACTGTTTGCAGCTGGGACAGTTCCTGCAGGGAAAACGAGATTTTGGGTTTTAACAGTCCAGGTCATGTTATGAGGAAAGCAATGGCACCCTCTGCCCAGTTACCCACTGGAACTTCCCTACCCACATCCCCCAGGTCCTATTGTTCCAAGTGTCTCTTCCAGCCTTCATGACACACCAGATCCCCTTTCCACCCACAGATGAAAAAGGACTTCATAAGATCAAATGCCAAGAGTCATCCACTCTCCACACCAGAAAATCCTGTTCAGGCAAATTTCTGGGAACCTCCAAAAGATACACGACCTTCAAGACCTGAGGGTAAGTCTTTAATCTGAGAAGCATACTTACGGCTTCATGTAGGCACCTGAGGAACTCAAGCTCCTGCCTCAGGATTTCCACCCGAATATCAAACTCCGTTTTCCCCATGTAGGCACTGTCCAGTTCCTGTAAAAAAAAAAAACCAAACATAGGCATATTTGTATTTGTTTGATGGCAAACTCTCAACTGAAGGGCAATTCTTGCAAGACTTGGTACATTTCTTTAAGGCCTTCATTCCTGGAGTCAGATAACGGCCCAGGAATCTCAGATTTCACTTAAAAAGCAATTGGAACAAAGGGTAACTTTTTAACTCTTAGAAGAAAAGAATGGCTTGGAAATACGCAAAGTAGCTGTGGCAATAAATGTCTTCCCAGAGAAAATGCAAAATGTAGAACATAATTTCATTAATTTTTCTAACAAAAAGTTACCTAAAGATTCTATTCTGCTATCTAAGCCATCTATAGACATTATTTAACCCCTAATAATGATGTCTCACTTAGGTTGTGATTGAGTGGCTGGAGAAAGACCAGCACTTTAGATATTCGTCTTACAGAGGACCCATTTAGGCTCTAGAGGAAGTTATTTCTCTCCAGTCTTGCAGTAAAAAGCTCAGGGTTTCAATGACTTCAGTTAGAGGAAGTTAAGCAAAGACCTTGCTTCTGGAAACCTCAGCAACCAGCCCGTTATTGCTTTATTTCTGAGTCTTTGATCTAGCTCGGTGTCTTGGATTACTTCACCTTTTTGAGCTCCACAAACTCCTCTTCTTTAGATGCACGCCTGTTGATCTCCTCCTCGAATCTGTTGCAGCAGAGAAAAGAAAGAGGCAGCTCATTGCCCACATTACTTTTTCCGTCAAGTGGATCAGACACCAAAAGGAATCATCCTGAAGGGAACGTGTCAGATTTCCACTTAACTGCAGTTTCTGCCAACTGCAAATACAATTGCAAACCCTCTGCGAAACTATAGGCTAAATCAGGCAACAAATGTGATAGATATAGATCGGTTCTAACATCCTTGTAAATTCTGAATGAAACCCCATTTTGGAAAATATATTATCTTTTGGGTGCAGCTGAGCCAGAAGAAGCGACGACTCTTCTCAACTTGACCCAGCTGCTCAGCTCTGGCCCTCCCCTCCCCGCTGTCCAGGTGGACCACAGCTACCAGCAGCAGTAAGGAGTGCTGGGTTACTCACTGCTTGGGGGAAGAAGGTCATGAAGGAGGACAGGAGGAGGGGATCATAGAATACCAAGTTGGAAGGGACCTCAAGGATCATCTGGTCCAACCTTTCTTGGAAAATAAACAACCTCTCTTGGAAAAAAGAAGAGTGGGATAGGTCTACAGGGCCTTTGATTTTCATCTCACTGTTCTGGGTTATACCCTCACCAAATCGGTTTTAGTCTTCCAGCAAAGTCCCATAACGAACCTACTGCAGAGCAGTTCTATAACGGCTACAAAACTCTCAAAGGTGAGAAGCTGAGCTATGCCATCCCAGAGCGCGATTATCATTGCCTTGAAAAATTCCAGGATGACTTTTCCCAGAGAAGCTGTGGCTGCCCCATCCCTGGAGGTGTTCAAGGCCAGGTTGGACGGGGCTTGGAGCAACCTGGGCTGGTGGGACGTGTCCCTGCCCAGGGCAGGGGGGTTGGAACAAGTTGAGCTTTAAGGTCTTTTCCAACCCAAACCCTTCTGTGATTCTGTGATTCCCAGACTTGTGATTATTCACCTCTTTTTATAATCTTCAACAAGCTGAAGCATGTTATATGCTTCTGGATCCAGCTGCTCCTTCTGGTTCTGGAGCGTTTCTAGCTGCCTCTGCAGGCTGCTGATGTAAGATTGGAAAAAAGAGGCGATATTTCTGCTCTCTTCTGGTCGGGCACTTTGCTGCTGCAGAAGTTCCCATTTGGCCATCAGAGCCTGGTTCTGCCGCTCAAGACATTGGACCTGAAAGGCAAAGCAGAAGAGCGTCTCAGCCGCTGGAGAGCACTGAGGGAGACACCAACATCAGCGGTAGTCCCTATAGCAAACCAAATCCCAATTAATATTTCCAGCACAGTAACATCTAGAGGTTTCGTCAGGTGGGACCAACTGTAGTATCACTGGTACCAACACGAGACAGCTTGAACTAACCGGGGGGAACACCTCTTTTTTCCCCCCAATTTGTTGCATAAGAAGCGTATGATTTTGCTGCTGCTTCTCAAAGTTGACGCTCAGATCTTTGCTGGCTTTTCATCTCTTAAACGCACCATATTTAAGGGGGTGATTGGGGTGGAGGGAGATTTCAGCTGTTTCTGAAGTACCTTAGACACCCAAATACATGAGAAGAGTTCACCCCCTCTCAGAAGACCGCACAGGACCGCTCTCTTCCTAGACATATCTTGCCTCAGAGAAGGTCAGAAAGACCTGTAACATGCAGAGCTGGTGTTTTTGAAAAACCAGAGAGAGAGCATCTCTCCAGCTGGGACACCAGACTGCTGGTAACCTGGCAGCTGACATCCAGAAGGTTTTTTTAAAAAAAAAAAAAAAAGTCAAAGATCCTCCTGTTTTTCAGAACTAGGCACGCTTAAAACTTCTGGGTGTAACCAACACCTTTTCTGTAGGGTAATACAAGTAGTCCTTAAGTCTTCACGAATACTACAGGCTTCCACCCTACGCAGAGACACACGCCACCACCCAAACATGTCAGGTCCATGTGGGTGGAAGTGTTTTTTGCAGCTGTTTTGTTCCTGTGTCTGTGATGGAACCGAAGGAGAAGGTAAGACTGGAAGCAGAGGAGAAAGTATTGTCGTGTAAACCAAGGAAAGATGTAAAGAAGAAAGATGTTGGGGCCATTGGCCACCTGAAAGAGGCTAGGACCTCCAAGCAAAGGAGTCACTTGTTTCGTAACTCAGAGAAATGCAGCATTTTCCTTTGCTTGAGAAAGAGAAACAGAACACACCAAGGATATCCAAGTCCATCACCCATTTCTCCTGCTATCACCAGGAATTCTCAGGCCCCAGAATATCACTAGCCACGCAGAAACCCTTTTTCCTCAAGAGGAGTGAGTTAACGTGTCGGTGACATCCCAGTAGTTTGCTATTGTCCTGCCATAAAGGACAACTCAGAGATACTTATCCCAGGGCTAAATGTGATTCACGCAACCATGTTTATAGCAAGCTATTAAGATTTTCACAGCAGCGTAAGGGAACCCAGCCAATGCTGGGATTTGGGGGGAGGAGAAGCTGCAATGTAAAGCTGTCCCCGTGACTCACACAAGCAGAGCAGCACGCCTTATGTGTCCCCCATCCCAGATAACGGGTGAAAAAGACAACAGGGACTCACCTTATCGATGAACGATGCAAATTTGTTGTTGAGAGCCTTAATCTGCTCTTTCTCCTCTGACCGCACTCTCTGGAACTCAGGGTCAACTTGCACTTGTATTGGCCTCAGCAGGTTGGTATTGACATGGACCTCCTCAATGCCTCTGCTGGCACCAGCCTGCCCAAAGCCCTGCCCAGCCCCTTGTTCCCCAAAGGCACTTCTACCAAAGCCTCCTCCAAGCACCTCTCTGCCTGAACTTCCTCCACACATGCTACCAAGCCCTGCTCCACCGCCCTGAAAGGCTCCCACAAAATACCCTCTTCTACCAAAGCCCCTATCAAGATGTCTCCTACCACCAAATCCCAGGCACCTCCCATATCCGCTTTCTTCTCCTCCATAGCCTCCACCAGCAGAAACATTCCTAAACCCACCAAGGTTATGGAGACTTCTGCTGCCGTAACCATACCCATAACCACTGTATCTTTCTTCTCTATTGTCTTCGCAGCGGCTTATGGTGGATGAACTTCTCCCGCCACCCAGTGTGCCACAGTGAGCAGAAGAAGAACTGAAATTCCCATCCCTGAATCTGGAGAAATGTTGGCTCATAGCGTCGCTTTCAGAGCGTTCAAAGACGAGAGCGCCAGTGGGGAAGGTTGTAACACAGGAGGAGAAATGAGAGAGAAGGATCCTCAGCTCCTCTGGTGGGGGTGATGGAAGTTCTCCTTTATATGTTCTGGAGGAGTTAGTCTCCATTCCGTGGTAATTAGCAGGTCTGTTAATGTTGTTATTGGGTTTGGTTCATCAGGCAGCAATTAATGGCTGTCTGAAGAGAGGTCAGAGTAAACACCACACACCAATGGAGGAATTGTGAAAGTCCCCAAATCCTGCTTGACTCATGAGCTTTGCTCAGATGAGATTTCCTTATCTCATTAGCCTGCCCTCCACCATTAATTACAGCCCGCACAGTTATCCATGCACATTACCATGATTTGTTCTCTCTCAAATTTCCCCACCTCTTTTGGCATTTCATTTCATGAGACACAAGGCCTTGATGTTGTCCTTATATTGACTTGGGGGCAGCTCACCTTTCTTCACCGCATCACCAAGAGAACCTACTACAGAAAGCAAAGATGACATCTCCCTGAGCTTCCCAGTCTCCCTTTTCTCTCATTCCCAGTATATCCACCCATGAGTAAGTATAGCTTCTGCAGGGAGAGAGAAGGTGGTGTGAGCTGGGCTTCTTGCTAATGGCTTTGAAAAAAAAAAAAAAAACCAAAAACTCTGCCTTTGGTTCATAAAGCTGAAATAGTGTCCAGAAAACAGGAAAAAAAAAAGGAATCTCTCGGTATTATTTTTAGCTTTAAATAAACGGATGCAGAGTTTTAAATGGAAAAGAGAAAGCTCTAAGATAAACTTTAATCAATTCAACCAAACATTGAACTATTAAAGATGAAGATGAGGTCACCTTAGAGAACAGATGACCCATCACTTCCCTGTACTAGGGACTCTTGGCCCTTCTGCTATGACTGCTCCTGCTCTTCCATGCGGGAGCAGTTAGACCACGAACTGAAACTACCTGTTTGTGGGTTGCTGGTTTTTGAAGGCCCCACCACTGGATAGCTGAGATATCAAGCAGAGCTGGGTTCCAAGCTTTTCTACCCAGAATCTCCCAGTGAACATCTGCCTGATCCATCCCTCTTTCCTCCTCTGTGTGCGGGACTCCATGTTTCCAACCTGAGCACACTCTGGTGCAAGACTTGATGGCCATGGACTCACGAAAAGGTGTTTGGGAGCCAAGTCCTGCTGCTGACGATGGCACTGGGAGTCTTCAGCCTTGACTAACAGCTCAAGAAGACAACTGATATCTACTACACTGTCTCCAAAAGCACTGGTGGAAAAATTCCCACATGGGAAGCACCTCCCCTTCGTCCCCTACACATTAGGAGGAGCTGGGCTTCACCCGAAGGGCACACTCTTCCTTCCAAGGGGATGGATAAAGCCACACCGTCAACCCTTCAGTTACATAGAGGTTATGTGGTCAGGGCTTCGCAATCTCCGGCTCCACTGGGAAAGTGCCTCATAAATCCCCTAAATGAGAGGTTTGTAGAGAGAGGCAAGAGCTGTTATTAGACCGGCTGATATATCTAGAAGCAGACAAGATTTTGGACGCTCAGTGACCAGACAAAGGGCTTTTCCCAGCAGTAGACACAGTGTTTTCCAGATAACCAGGTAAGAAGTACTACTTTTCCCTACCAAACTTGGTCTCTTATAGCCTTACACCAGGAATGGCCAATTGGTAGCTCAGACCTTCCATTTGTGCTTCTTTTTTGTAATTAAACTTTACTAGTTACCTACATTTTACTGAGAATTTCAACCACATTTTGTACTGATTTTCCCCTTTTTATATACCTATATAGAAATCTGACTTGGACTGAGAATTGTGTGTCCCACTGGGAGGAGTAATTATAGTGAACCGAAAAAACACGCAGTTACCGTGATTTTAACGTGAGTGGGGTGAAATCTGGAAACAGATACACTTCGACACACCTGGGGAAGGTTTGCCAAAGCATTAGGATTTTACAGAAAAACCTGTTCTGTTTTAATTGGGCTCAGTCTTTTCTAGATCCCTGGTGCATCTCAAGAGAAACCCATGTAAATTGTCTTCCTTCACTCCCATATTTCGGTCAAGCTGAAAGATGCTTTCAGAACCATATCCACTCCCTGCAAAATTCTCTATAGGACAAACTGTGTCCAAACAATGCAAAGACCAAAACTCCTGTGTGACCTTGGAGCTGTTATTAGGCTGGGGTAAAGATTAGGAGGACGATATATGACTTCAAGTCAGGAGGAGGTGAGAATCCATGGACGTGACCCATGATTTTGCTTGCCTTAATTAACGATTCCTCAGCAATGTGCACAAGAGTTTCTAAAGGATTACTGGTTCTCACCTGTCAGTTGAGTTTGTGAATGACTGCTTTGGGCGCAACACGTCTTCATCCCTGCTCTTTCCATTTTGAGTGGCCCATTCCAATGCACACTGCATCAGGCAATACTTCAGACCATCCACATGGATCTTGGAAGGAAGTGTTATGACCTAGGGGAGGGAACACCCGCAGACCGAAAAGGCGAGCTCCATGTGGAACAATGGTTAGATAGACGTCTATCCAAAATCATTGCCCTAAATGCATACATCAGCTCCCTGCATGAAGCAAACCAGGTGGCAACTCATACAGAACCACTGCGTTGATCTCCGAGGCAGCCATGTCCCGCTTGAGAAGGCCTCCTGCAAGCCCTTAACAAGAGGAGCAGCCATCCCACCCCACGTGCACAGCATGTAGGCTGATGTTGTGATCGTCGCTGGCACCAGTTCAGCCTTGGCACAGCAGACCAAGCCACACCTGAACCTGTTGAGCTGGCTCCAGAGGCAGCTGTGCGTCCAGAGAGAAGTTCACGCATCCTGCGGATGAAGGGGTAGCTTCCTGTGATACCTTCCTCTTCCCTGCCGTGAGTTGGCATTGCTCTTGGATGGGCCGGGGTGACTTCTGCTCTGAACCATTAAAAGGAACAGCAAAACAGTTCCCAACACGTGCGGACCAAAGGGAGCACAGGTCCAACCAACATCACAGAACCTACCAGGGAGTGGAAGTCTTCAGGGGCTGTTCAAATAGCCGCAGGAGTCAACCTGGCTTTTTGTTGCTGGGGTTTTTTAAGATAAATTTAAATTGCATCCCAAAAGTCATTCATGTGAAACTGGGCTGCTTCTGTTGCTGTTGGAGCAAGCACAGAACATCTGTGTGCTATTCCTCCCATCCAGAACAGTGCATGAAGCAGGTGACGATGTTCCTCCCATCTGGAGATGCCTTTCTGGATGGTCTCATTTCCCTCTAGGGGCCGTAAGGGTGCCTGGAGAGCTCACTCAGCTCCTGGCTTTCGGGTGGTGACAGTAGTGCGAGTTGAGCCGTCCTCCATCAGACCCACGTCCCTGTGCCAAGGGTTGACATTTTCAAACCATAAAGACGGTTCACAAACAGACCCAAGCTTTAGCTCTTTGAGCACAAGTGGTGTAGGAACCTGACAGCCTCCACAACCCACCTCCGTGTCCGTCCACCTCCAGTCAACCCGAACAATACATGGGAGTAATTCTAGTGCTTAGGCTAGTGCTCAAGGAAACACCTCGACGTTCTTGCAGGACCATTTTAATCAGCTATACATAGAAAACCTAACTGACTAAAATCCTGCAGATGTCTCAGAAGACCGACCTAGCTACTTTTCATCACCACCAAGCAGAAATTAAGGATCTTTACAAGCCACATGGGCAGAGCAGAGGGTAGATAAATAAGTAGAGTGATGTACTTATTACTATTAAATAACTCCTGCACACCAGGACAGTGGAAATACAGCAGCATAGCACAGCAGTATGTTAATAAATACAGTAGTTAAATTTAATAGCTGCCCAGATAAAGTAGATAGATATGCACACATCGGATTGAAGTAGTAGATCTTGATCACCAGTTGCCTAAATACCTGCATAAGTAGGGCCCTAAGTCACTTAGAAAATGAGGCTGAGATCACATAGACACACGAATAAAAAAAATGCCTTTCATTCCACAGACTTTCATTTTCTCCCCACTTCCCTCACAGGGACTGACAACCACCTTTTTCTGTGGCCCATGAGAGCAGTAAGATATTCTGTGGACATAACAAAAGGAAGAGAAGTGTCAAAAACCTTGTAATTGCAGGGGGAAAAAAAAAAAAAAAAGTGAAACGCTGGTATTCTACCAAAGTTTTATGCTACTTTGATTCTGAGGCTCCCCAGCTTGGGGAGCACCTTGCCTGCAAGAATATATTGTACTAATTATATAGGTGGGAGCGGGAATATGATCCCACATCTGTGCTCTATGGTACATAGAGATCAGATGGAGTTTCCCTCACCCAGACCTACATCTGGGTGAGACCAAAAGTTGCCATTAGACCACAGAAAAAAAAAAAAAAAAGCCCCATATCAGAACATGTTCAGATTTATGAGTTGTCAATACTTTGGAGTAAAACAGTGAAGCTGCCCGATGAGGAAACTATAATTAGAGGAGGTCTGGGAAGCCCCTAAGATGGGAGGGCTTTGTCCTGCATTGGCTGGTGTAAGTGGGTACTGAGTTCAGCTGGTTGGGAATGTTTTTTTTCAGGGGGGAGAGGTTCTTTTGCATTTGGTAAAGCATTTTGTGGAAACGCTGTGATCAAATTGCAGAGAAGCAGGGTGGGGCAGAGCTGGCCACCCCAAACCACCCGAGCTCAATGGGTAAACGGGGAACTTGGCACAGGACCCCTCACTGGCTTCTCCGTGGGGAGCTGCTCCATGGCACAGACCGGTGGCCCACAGCGTTTCAGGTGGCAAGAAGCAACAGCGCATCTCCGCTTGCATGGGAGCAACTTCTTTTTGAGCAGAGGAAGGACAAGAAGTAGAATAAAGGTGGAGACCAAGAGGTCAGGGGTAGCACAGACTGACCTGTCAGACGTTGGAACCAAGAGCTCGGTTCATCTGCATGGTGACAGCAAGGCACGCTAAGGGGTCACAGGGTGGACATCCTGTGAAGAGCTGGCCCTGGAGCTACAAACCTCTCCTTGACTGGGCAGGGAGCCTGTGTGATGGCTTTAGAGTCCACCTTCTGCTGCGAGGAAGCCAGGGTCAGGCAGGATGGATTCTACGTGGAGTGGGCTAGGTCCCTGTCTTCCAGGAGTAGGTCACTTCTCATGAAGGTCTTGCCTGTTCGAGACGCTTTGAGTGAGGAGAGGGGGGGGCTACGATAAGGCTTGAGTTTAGTCTCAGGTCTGAACCAGCAGGTATTCTTCTAATACAAAACAAAGTATTACTTTACCTTGTAATCCCGTTAACAAATGACTAATGGCTATTTTAATAAATGGCTAATTATTCTAGGTTAACAGGAAGGTAAACAACTCAATAACTTACTTGTAAACACCTATAATATAAAATTATCTATTCAGAAAATACTAAACATAATTATGATATCTGTTAATCTCTTATTTCCCCTACAAGAATGTGAAAGTATCAATTTAATATAACACGTGAAAATAGTGAAGTGATTTTTCTATTGCTGTTATTATTAACAACTCCAGTGAGTGGATGAAGTAGAAGCTTGTTGCCCTTTTTTTTTTTTTTTTTNTTATTGGCTAACCTAATGCAAAACACCGCGCTCTCTGATCCCCGTGATCTCTTAAAGGCTAAGCAAGTACTGGTTCCTCCACACACAGCAAACCTGCAGCTGATGCCCTCGAGCTGGGGCGTGTGGTGCTGGAGCACGGCAGAGATGAAATCTCCAAAGAGTTTCAGGAGGGGGAGAGATGCGGCCTGCAGGAAAAAAAAAAAAAAAAGAAAAGAAAAAAAAAGAAAAGAAAAGTGAGGATGAAGAGGAAATCGGGTTGAACTTTAGGTTAAATGCACCAGGTGTCATGAGAAAACATGACTTTGTTCTATGTGCAGCTGCTCCCCAGCAGAAAAATAGTCAATGTACATGGCCTCCGTGATATAAATAGAAGAATAATATTAGGGTGGCTTCACGGTCAAGTGGGAATAAGCGAAGGGAGTTGCTGAAGCTTCAGTAATTGGCACCATCCATCAGCACTCACAGGAACGCCATGAGAGTTCAGGACTTTGGGGACCACATCCAGGAGGAGCCCGGGACAAGCAGCTGAACCCAGCCGGGTTCACCCATGACCCACAGCAAGTAGCCACACGTGGTGGGGCTCATCTCACGCCACCCGAGCCACTCAAGCCATGGGACTCACCCCATCCAGCTGAGCCACGTCCCCCCTGCCCCTTTGCAAGGTTCCCTTTAGCAGCCAAAGGCATTAAACATCCCGGTAGTCCTTTCCACTTTTACAAAATTTAAGGAAATGCAAGAAAAGCCGCTCATGCTCAGCAGATCGGTCTTTCCTCAGTAGACCGGGAAACTATAGCTCACTTGGTCGGAGAGCAGAGGCAGAGAACGTGCTAAGAGGGCAACGGCAAGCATCAAAAGACACTGTTTATGCTTGAGAACAATCTTAATAACATCCCTTCCCACAGGAAGTTGAAACAGCTGGAAATAATTCTGGCAGATGTTCAGAATCCAGTAAACAACGTGATTACCAGCCTACAAAAGAAGTGGGTCCCAGTGCTGCCTTCTCTGGGCAGTGTCATCACCTCTGGGAGGTTCACCACACCCAGTCACACTTACGTATCACCTGGGGTGGCCTCCCAATTGGCTTAGAGCTGATAATTAGTCCCATCAAGGTCAGACTTCGTGATCAATTGAGTAAATCATTCTTTTGAGTTATTGGAACCTCAATTGCCATCATTAGCCCTGCAGCAGCAATAACAGCACCCACAGGACAGCAAAACAGGTGGAGAAAAGGCAAAGCAACACAAAAAGCACCAGAACTTTGGCAATTCTTAGACTAGACCTCCTGCCCAGCAAGAGAAGGGTCGGAAGAAGGGTCACCTGGTGTAGGTATCATGTGATGCCCAACCCTGAAGGCTAATCTAGCCATTTAGGCTCTTTGCAGAGCTGGTGAAGAGAGTCCACCACCTCCAGAAGGTGATGCCCTCTCTGGAGAATCCATCCTTGAAGGTGTCTTTCTTTCCCGACATAACAGTGAGGTTAGTGCCCTGGTTTCAGCTGGGACAGAGTTAATTTTCTTCCTACTAGGAAGCGTTTTGGATTTTAGGATGAGAATAATATTGCTAGCACAGATTGTTCTGGTTGTTGCTAAGCAATGTTTGTCTTCAGTCAGGGACTTTTTCAGCTCCCCATAGAAGCTGGGAGGGAGCGCAGACAGGACGCATCAGCCAAAGGACTATTCCATACCGTAGATGTCATGCCCAGTATGTAAATGGGGGTTGGCCGGGGGCAGGAATCCGCGATCGCCACTTGGGATGGGTTGAGCGACAGGTCATGAGGTGGTGAGCAATTGTATTGCGTCACTTCATTCTGTATATTCTTTAACCATTATTATTATTTGATCTTGCATTACTGTTTTATTAAACTGTCTTTACCTCAACCAATGAGTTTTCTTTCCCCTTTTTTCTCCCTGCCCTACCTGGGGGGTGAGTTAGTGGCTGTGTGGTCCTAATTGCCACCTGGGGTTAAACCACAAGAGTTAGTCAGATCTCTTAATCCAACCTTACATATAATGTGTTTTAAGGAACGGCATTTCTTAGCTAAGAGCACTCTTCCATCAGAGGGGTTCTGCCAGGTACATCGTGCATGTCCACAATTTCAGACAAGACACATTCCTCCAGTCTCTCCCAGGTTTGCAATGGTGTGACTGGTGGCAGATACAATGAGGACCAACAACTGGGTTTGACACAAAGGTACAAGATACCCCAGAATTCATCCCCATCATCCTCAGACCTCCCCACGTCCATTACACCACCAGCTCAAAGGTGTATGTCATAGAATCATATATGGTTAGAGTTGGGAGGGACCTTAAAGCTCATCCAGTCCCACCCCTGCCCTGGGCAGGGACACCCCCCCCCCAGCCCAGGTTGCTCCAAGCCCCGTCCAACCTGGCCTTGAACACCTCCAGGGATGGGGCAGCCACAGCTTCTCGGGGCGACCTGCGCCAGGGGATCACCACCCACACAGTTGAGAATTTCTTCACAATATCTCATCTCAGTCTCCCCTCTTTCAGTCTAAAACCATTCCCCCTCGTCCCATCGCCTCTCTCCCTGATCCAGAGTCCCTCCCCAGCTCTCCTGGAGCCCCTTTAGGCACTGGAAGGGGCTCGGAGGTCTCCCCGGAGCCTTCTCTTCTCCAGGCTGACCGCCCCCAACTCTCCCAGCCTGTCCTCCCAGCAGAGGGGCTCCAGCCCTCCCAGCATCTCCAGGGCCTCCTCTGGCCCCGCTCCAACAGCTCCGTGTCCTTCTGCTGTTGGGGGCCTCAGAGCTGGAGGCAGCACTGCAGAAGGGCCTGAGCAGAGCAGAGGGGCAGAATCAGCAAGTCTTTCCCAAATCATGCTGCTTTCAATTCTTCCTATGCCAGAAGCAGGCAACAATATACAAGAGTTTTAAATACAGTTATTTATTGTCACTGGGAACTTCAGACAGGGGCATCAGTCATCTGTGGTAGGTGCCGAACAAGCAAAACCATCCACATATTGTCACCAAAAACCCTTCAGAGCCACAGGCGTGCTGGCTCTGTACCTTGCAGGGAGATAGACTGCTAACACTTTCCAGCAAAGGGTAATTTAGCTCTATCTTTTACGCATTTAAAACCTTTTCTGAGCCCTCTAGTGGTGCTTGGCAGAGTCTGTGCTTCAAAACCCATCCCGAGCCGGTTTGCTGTGTGCCTTGGTGTAAAAATAACCACTGAGCCCTCAACGTGGCCAAAGGATGCCCAGAGCCTGACATATCCCATTGAGTTTACCGATGCTTTGGTAGCACAGCGTGAGTAACCTCAGCCATCAGATCCAAGCACAAGATGAATTCCCCTGTCCAAGGCCCAATTCACCTACCTAATATTCCAGAAGAAGACCCACCTACCCACCCCCAAATGCCACAGCCCACCAGAAGCCTTTACAACTGTAACAGTCAAAAAATTACAGCTCCAACCTTGAAAACAAAAGAGGCAATGTGCTTGTTGAGGATCTTGGTTTGCTCGTTCTCCAGCATTTGCACCTTCTGGACCTTGGGGTCAACAGCTAGAGCAGGAAGGCTTGGTTCAGGGTGACTTCTTGGATGCCCGCAGAGGTGGTGGAGGGGAACTAACACATCTTTTGCCAAGAGACTCCCTGTTTTCACCACAGAGGTTTGCCACACCGCCTTAGGAGAGCTCAGCACCAAAGTGCCCTCCCAGCTGGGAGCTTCCAGCCTGTAGGAAACACATCTATTCCCCCCATTTCTGGAGGGAATTCTACTGCAGAGCCACTTCTCAGCCTAAAAGGTTTCAAGCAGGCTGCGCTGCTGGAAGGGATGACAACACCAGAGCTACCCTTGACTCTCCTTCAGCTGCTTTACTCCAAACAGACAATGCTGTAGCACAAAAACAGACCTCCTAACAGAGGATTGGGGTATTTCCTCTTTATATGTCTGCGAGGCACTGGGCTTGGTCGGAGAGGTGAAAAGAAAGCAACACAAGCCAGCTGAAGGGCTTGGTTCCTTGGCTGCCAGCCCAGCCTTTACTCCAGCAGATTTCAAACACCTGTGGAGGCACAAAAAATTTTCGAGACCTTGTTCCAGGGCCTTCAGAGAGTGGTTTTGTGGGAGAGGAGGAAGGGAAGCTGGTCTGAGGACCTCCAGGACCAGCTTGAAGTGGCCGTCCTAGTCTGAGACAAGGACCAGTTCCTGTTTCAGTTGATTCCGGCCCCATAACAAACCCTCTGAAGATCAGGCAAGGCAGCAAACCTGCAGCTCAGACAGATCTGCCACGAACATGGTTATTGGCAAATGCAACAGACCACTTGTCGTCTCATCTTTCACCAGGCTGTCACTTGTGAGTGATGACTGCACTGAGAATGGAGCCGGTCCTTCCTTTAGGTAGTGGTTTTCTACACAACCTGAAATTCACATCTCAGCCTGACCCATAATTTATGGGAAAGTCAATTTGTCATTGGCCTGGAGGACAAGAGCAAGTTTGGGTGTGTGTGAGAGCGGGGCAGTGTCCCTTGCACAGGCCACAAGCCCTCTAGTGGCATTCTGTGGCCCTGTCTACCCCATCTTCATCAGGTCTGCCCAGCAAGCCCTGGCCCCCAGGCTACACGAGGGGGGCATACTTCTAAGTCAAGAGTGGATGTTGTCATGCCATGCCAAGCCACGTTGTGCCATGCTGTGCCATGTCGTGCCGTGTCAAGTCATGTCACGTCATGTAGACTTTTGTCTAGGCCTGATGGGCACCAGCAATAGAGCTGGTCAGAAAACGTGGATTGTGGGGTCATGAGTGTAAACCTAAAGGAACATCAGCCCCTTCTTAGGGCAGAGCCGGCGAGTGTGGGAGCAAGATGAAGGGCAGAGAAGCACCAGCATCCAAGCCAGAGTGGGGGTGAGGAAGAAGAGGAGGAAGGGTTGCTGTCACCATCAGACACAGATGATGTGTTTGCCCTAAGTTCTGCAAATACAGTTCTATCCATCCCGGCTTTAGCTGAGAGAGCACTGGATGAAGTGAGGCCAGGAGAGAGCTGGAGGTGCACCACATCCACTGGCAGCACTCGTCCAGGTCACCTGGCTGTGTGCGAGCAGATGTTTTGTTCAGAGACACGTAACACGGGAGCAGCGCCGGGTTTGCTTCAGCACTCTGACAGGGGAGCAGGGCTGACATCCAACAGCGGGAAAAGGCTGGGATGAAAGGCGCTTGGCTGTTGGCACAATCTCTACAATCAAAGTTGAGGTGAACATTAACTTAGATGAAAGGCCCAAATTCTCCTGCCAAGCCCCAGCTGGTGCTCCAGGACACCAGCTTCTTTGGATCCCAGTAAGCCAGTCAGCCGGTCAGGAAGATTCACCGTGGTGGCACAAGATGACCCTGGAGACTGACAGCAGAACCAGTTTCCCTCATGATGAATCCAAGGCAAGAGCAGCCAGGATCCAAAGAGGCAAGGACAGAGGTGGTTTAGCACCTGGAAGAGAAGGAGCATGGCTTGCAAAAGCAAATGGAAGAGCTCCGCTTTGCTCCTTAGCTAAGTTTCTTTGGTAGCTACATACCTTTAGGTGTGATTGTCAGTGTGTTTGCTTAAAGAAGCTTTCAGGTCTTTGACTATCGAGTTTTGAAACTCCTTCCAAGCCCAGATACCTCATGGTCATTGCTGATGTCATGATCTGCTGCTTTCAGTCTCTCTTGAGAAGGTCAGTGGGTTTTCTAGTGAGTATTTGAGCAAGTTTTGAACTTAGGTCGAGCTGGAGGCAAGCGGGCTGGGGGTGTTGCAGTTGCTATTTGAAGTGTAGACAAGGGACCAAAGGACGCTGATTTCCACATTTAACGTCCTGTAACCTCTCTGCACTTCAGTTCCATTGCCCTGAACATCTCATCCTTCAGGATCACAAAGGACTCCAGTTGCTCAGCAGACAAGTGCCATGTCAACAACAGTCTCAAGGGTGAAGAGGCAGATGACCTCTCTGGAGACAATGTTCCCATCCTTTCAGCGAAGCGATGCCACTCATAAAAGCAAATGTTTCCTGCTTACCAGCTGTTCACTGTCATACCCAGTGCGACTACAAAGTGGGTGAGTCTCCTCCGTATTTGCACAGTGACCAACCCAAGGGAAGCAATCTTGGTAGCTTCTGAGGCCCTCCCACAATAAACGTGATTAGCAACAATTAAAAACTCATTACAGCTCTAATTACAGCCAATATAATGCCACCTATATTCATTCCCCAATAAGCTCATAAAATATTGCACCTATTATATTTATTTCCATGTTCTAATGCGAAGAATATTGCACCACTCATGCCCTGAACCGGGTTATGTGATATTCATCTACCTGCTCTTCCTCTCCTTCCAGCAGCTTCCTGCACATGGCAATCTCAATGTCCGGGGCTATCTTCACACTCAACAAGTCCTGATGTTCCTCCAGCACATGGCCAACCTCCTCTTTGTCTCCACTGAGGGCTCCGCAACGTTCATCCAGTGTGCTTTTGGCTTTGTGGAGGGTGAAATCTCCTTTCTGTTCCACCTCAACAACGCTTGGTGGAAGGAAGAGTGCTCTGAGCCCCACCAGCTGTGACCTAAAACTGTCCTCTGAGCTGCAGGGCAACCACCCACCGGTGGTCTTGCACTAAACCAGCTGGTGACAGGACAGGCCAGCAATCCCAGACTGTATCTCACAACCCCATGTTACTGGGACTGAGTGACGGAGACTCCATGGTAAACACGAGGAGTAAGACATTTGCCACCTCACTTTGAACTCCAGCCTTTGCAAGCCAGAAATGATCTGAAAAGGCAGGCAGGTTCTCACCAGCACATAAGCAGAGCCCCCAGGAGACTCCTGGGGGCAGATTTTCTACTCGCTCAGACAACACATGTCCTTCTCTCTAGAAAACCAGAACTTACAAACCAACAAAAAATATATTTATTCTGTATTTTTTACCCTCTGTGTCCAAAATGGCAACAGCTCTACCAAAAAGTATTGAAAAGTTGTCATTCATTGATCCCACCGAGGATGTTTCACAACTAAGTTCACTCATTTTAAGCAAAACAGGGCCTGTTGCTGCAAATATGGATTTACTTTTACACTAGGGCTAGCAGCTAGCACAGCGCCCCACGGAGCAGTTGAAGGGGAGCCCAGTCACTGGGCTGTTACAGTCTTTCATTCAAGCATGATGTACTTGAGCAATTAGCATTACTCCCTTTTTCATGAGCACAGCAGATGGGACAGATAAACTCTGGCACCTCTGTGTTATAGCCTGGCCCCTCGCCAGGAAAAACTCAGGGAACTTCTAAAAAGCCCGTGGGTTTCTGCAGGATGAAGCCTGCGTCTTTGGCTTGCTGGGTTTCAACACACTGGAGATCTTCACCCTCTCTGCCGTCCTCCCAAGGAAGTCCCCCAGAATGCTCTGGACCTTCACACTGTATTGATCCGTACCTGTCCTTGGATTCTTCACTGGGATGAGGAAGTAGGAGATGGCTTCTGGGTCTCTCCCATCCCAACCTATAAATTTTAGAATCAGAAATGCCATTTTTTATTCAAACAAGAGAATGAGGTGTATTATAGACAGGTATAAACATCAGGTTAAGAAATCAGGTGTGTCAACTGAAAGACTATTTGGAGGAAAATAACTCCCATCCAAAAATAACACCAGTTCAAATCACAGAATCATAGAATTGTCTAGGTTGGAAGGGACCTTGAAGATCATCAAGTCCAACCCTCAACCCAACACTACCAAAACCACCACTAAACTATGTCCCTCAGCACCACATCTCCCTGGCTTTTAAATACCTCCGGGGTGGTGACTCCACCACTGCCCTGGGCAGCCTGTTCCAATGCTCAACAACCCTTTCTGTGAAGAACTTTTACCTAATATCCATCCTAAACCTACCCTGGAGTAACTTGAGGCCATTTCCTCTTGTCCTAATTAAGGACTATCATTTCTTCCTCGTTTGTTTTGTTCATTTAGACGGCACAGACTCTGCAATACAGATCTCCATTTCCATACTTTTATCTGACAAACACAGAGACTGCACCAGGGTGATGTGCACGCTACAATACAGTCAGGGTTGATTCACCTACTGGTCCAGCCTTTGCTCCTCCCAATGCTGGAGAAGAATCCAGCCAAGCACTAATCAACTTAATTTGGTTGCAATAGGATGTTATTTAGGGAGGGCTAATGACTAACCTGGCTGGGCAATCTGGAGTTGTAATAGCAGGTTGGAGGCTGTGTCTCATACTTTCACGCTGCTTTTTTTCATGAGTAATTTGTGTCCACGTAGCGTCTTCAGGCCTTCCCACCGCTCTCCTGTGAGGTGCTGGTGCCCATGTAAGAGCCCTGCTCGTCAGACAGATGGTGCTGCTCGCCCTTGTGCCAGCCAGGTGTGGAGGATGACCATTCTTCATCGATGCATTAACCACCCACTGCAGACCTGTCGCTGGTGTCCTCCGCCATGGAGGCCTCCAGGGCATCCAGGTGGGAGCTCAGGACTGAGGCGCTTTGTGGTGGTGACAGGTTGGCTGCATGTCCTCCTGGGATGACAGCTATGCCAAGAACTGACACTAACTGCCACATCCCAATGGCCGTGTTCAAACTGCCACATCCCAACGGCAGTGGCCAAACCACCCCGGTCCAACTGTCACATCCCAACTGTCATGTTCAAACCACCACATCCCAACGGCTCTGCTCAAACCATCCCATTCTAACGGCTGTGTTCAATTTGCCAAGTCCAACAGCTACATCCCAGTGGCCGTATTCAAACCGCCCAGTCCAAATGCCACAACTGCCCTGTTCAGACCACCACGTTCAAACCATCACATCCAGACAACAACGTACCAACTGCCACCATTCATTGCCCTGTCCCAACCCCAGTGTTCCCACTGATGGTGCTGAGGTGCCCATCAACCAAGGGCTGGAGACTTCATCCTGCTACACTTGGGGTGAGTGCAGTCCCCCCCGCCTCATGGCCACCGGGTTAACACCACATGTCCCCTCCTGTGCCACACTCCTCACAGGCATGGCTCTCCCACCCCGCAGAGAGATGAGGAGTCTACTGTGGAGGACCAAGATGGCACGTCCTAAGAGGAGAGAGAAAGGCCATCTTCCTCCTCCTCACCTCAATTGGGTAGTTCATGCTGCTCACTGTAGGACAGAGCACCGTAGACATTGCTGTTCCTTACGGCGAAGAACAAAGCATGTTCTCCCTCCCCTGGGGACTGTTAAGTGATAAGACAACACCAAGATCTCTTTTCATCTGTCTGCAGTTTATTGGTAATGAAAGAACTTGGAGGAAAGGGGTGCTGGTAGAAAGCAACCATGCAGTAGGGTTCACGCAACAGAAGGTTTGCAATAAGGCCATACATATGTCAAGTGCAAAGGAGAAGAGGGAAAGAAATATATAAAATATTAAAGCTGCCAAATTACTCCACCAAGGGAAGGTGGACATCTCCAGAGACCTGTTTCTCACTCCTAAATCTGACTATGAGACTTTATCACGTTTCTTCTGCTTACATGGATTCCCAATATAGCTGAAACAAGCTGCTACCATGCAGGACACGCGGAAGTCGCAAGGGAAACATGGCCATTGAAAAAGAGACCTTAAAAAGTGAAAGGAAAGAGCAGTTTCATACACGCTCCTCCTCAGCCAGCACAGCAGCCTGGGGTAGCAGCGAGAAGCGCAGCAGAAGATACTCGGTTGAGCTCTGCAGTCCCTGGTACCCACAAGGGAGATGGCTCATCCCTGGAGACTGGTGGAGCTCGGAGAGGAGCCAGGCTCTGCCGACAGGGTGGTGTTTCACCGCAAAGCTCCCCGAGGGCAGGGTGATTTAAGGAAGGGAAACAGTTCGTTTCTTTGCTGGATACGGGTTCGGGGTGGAAGGGGCTCTGCTGCTGGCTGGAGAGAGGAAAAGATGCTTCTTTCCTTGGGGGACTGAGGTCAGGGCTCAGTATTTTACACCTGAAGATTTGACCGTCGTGGTCGTGACACATCTCCGCACAGAGGAGGATCCACCCCCTGCCATGAAGTTGCCACCTCCGGAGCTGCACATTCTTCCACTTCCAGAAGAGAAGCCACCGCTGAGAATCCCTCCTCCCATGCCACAGTTGCCTCCAATGATGCTTCCTCCTCCGACTGCACATACTCCTCCTCCCATGCCACTGCCGGCTCCAAAACCACCAGCGCGGCCTCCAGTAACAGTGGTTCTGCCTACCACAGCTGCAAGAGAAGAACAGGCTCACTGTGCATCAAGTGACAACATGGGAACCCCCACAAAACCCAGAGGAAAAGCCGTTCTCCAGAGAAGAAGATGTACTGATACTTACAGACATTGACGTTGGATGGGTTGTCTCCACAGAGCCTGTGTAGGCAAAGGAAAGAAGTTGTAAATCTAATATACGAGGAAGCAGTTAAGCTCCATGCAATTTCCCAGGTACTCCCTTTGTTTCCTGTTTCATTTAACATCAATCAAAACCACTGAGAAATATTCCCTGTGGAGACCTTGTTTCTATTTTGGCCTTAAAAACTTGGGAAAAAAATGAAAGTAAATCAGATTCCAACATTAAATGGGTTGCGAGAGATGATAAAACCTCACTCTGTCCCAAGGAGGGACAGTACCTTGGTCAGGACAACCTGACAGCAGATCTCACCTGTTCTCCTCTCCCTCCAGCAGCTTCCTGTACATGGCAATCTCCACGTCCAGGGCAATCTTGATGTTCAGCAGCTCCTGGTACTCCTTCAGCAAGCGAGCCAGCTCCTCCTTGTCTTTGTTCAGGGCACATTCCAGCTCTTCCAGTTTCCTCCTGGCATCCTTGAGGGCCATCTCACCTCGTTCCTCAGCCTCGGCAATAGCTGACTGCAGCTGCTGGTTCTGAGAAAAAGAAGAGCAGTTTCTCAGTTCCCTTCTGCACACCCTCCACTGGAGCAGTCCTCAAGGCACAAACTCAATGGGAAATAGGCAGGAACCCTCCATCTCCTCCACAGGACCTNATGTAAAAGATGGTTCTGAGACTCAGGTGTTGGTTTTGAACTTCAAAATAGATCTTAGTGACACTAATGAGCGTCCCTTCTCTTATGAAAAGCTACTTTGTGCAGGCATTTTCTACTTAAGGTACATTTTTGGCCATCTTTATTGAGAGGCTTGTACCGTGCACCAAAGTGAGATTCTGGACACCTTGAAAACAGTAATTCAGACCCTTCAAATGTCACACAATTCCTCCTGAGACTTCCTAGCACGGGCTTCAGCACCATTAGCTTCAAGAGATGCCTCACTTTGTCATAAGTTCTCTGCAAACCCTAGCCATCCCCCAGGTTCCGTAACCGCTTCCCGACTCACCTGGCTCTGGTACCAAGCCTCAGCTTCAGCTCTGCTGCTCTGTGCAATCTGCTCGTACTGACGCCTGACCTCCTCGATGATGCTGTCCAGATCCAGGTGACGGTTGTTGTCCATGGACACCACCACAGACAGGTCCCGGCTGATCGTCTGCATCTGAGCCAATTCCTACAACCAAGACAGGAGTTAGCCTCACCACTTGAGGGGGGGAGAAAAGAACAGCAACTCCAAGCAGCCTCTCCAGACCAAACCCACATGGGCACCCAGGCCAACCTCAGT